>JAOTOM010004012.1:0-67500 GCA_034440615.1 Ashinkailepas kermadecensis
GCTGCAGGACTTCGTCTTTGAGTAGTAAGTGAGTTCCGCTTTTAAGTGCCCAGCGATGATATGTTGTGCAATAAAATCGCAGATGCCTACACCTGAGTTTGTTCCCTGGTGACCACATAGGAATGAAAACACAATTTGTTAGTTTATTTCAATGTCGAAGATTTTTAATTGCAACTATTAGGACTGTCTGCTCAACCCGGTTGAGAAAATGTCATATATTTACCATTTCGGCCAAATACGAGGGAAACTGTGGTCCGCACGTTAACAGCGAAGATCCCAGTAGTTCCTACTTGGTCCGCTAGATGAGCGGCGTATCTAAGTGCTTGACGCGGGCGCCGATGTATTTTCGTCTCAAATGTTTTCCATATTGTGATGGTTTCTCACCTCGCACCCATGAAAAAAATAACCCGCCTGTCGTAATCTGTAGCCAGCGACGAACCCTAGTGTGTGCCCACAAAATATGTAAGGAAGCTGCGTGAAGCGCACCATTCTTCTCTCCACTCAACAGGATTGTTTGTGGTTTCATCTCTCCCACTTCCTGAAAGGTTCAATGTTATGTCCCAGCATATA
The DNA here is from genome assembly GCA_034440615.1 of Ashinkailepas kermadecensis. Taxonomy (NCBI): domain Eukaryota; kingdom Metazoa; phylum Arthropoda; class Thecostraca; family Neolepadidae; genus Ashinkailepas; species Ashinkailepas kermadecensis. Next base: position 571 of record JAOTOM010004012.1, read on the forward strand.
ATGTGCACCCACCAAGATAAGGCGAAATTTGCACCCTTGATATCAACCGATGTTTAGAACTTGATTTATTGCAATGGTCAACCGGTCCCATTGGCTGTCGTGTTGCAAAACGGAGCCAACGCCGATCCGGCGTCACACAAAGCACAAGTTGGCTCGTTTGCACTGAACAGCAGTCTGATGGCGTTCCATGATGACAATAATGAGCTTCCGTGGCCCCACCGGGCCCATGTAATGGCGTTCCACGGCGGCAATAATGTGCTTCCATGGCCCGACCGGGCCCGTATAATGGCATTCCACGGCGGCAATAATGTGCTTCCGTGCCCCGACCGGGCCCATGAACCTTTGCCTGTTCCACCTGAAGCGCATCCACGGTGGAAGGACACGTGGGGCGCATTCCCCCTCTCGCTCGAAGCAAATGCCGCTCTTCTCAGAACTTGGCGCCCCTGGAGGTACAACAGGCGTCCCTCGGCAAGATCCAGCCGCACCTCCTCTGATTTATTTTCGCCAGGAGGCGCCCCTCTGAGAGAAATCAGCTCGGACAGGCCCGACTGCAACTCCTCGCCAATTTGTGTTATCAACAACTATCTTTTATTCGGGGAAATGGTACCCCCTGAAACAGCAGCCCCTCTCCTCCCCCGACCGGAATGTCTGTATTCGCCTTTTTGTTTCACCAGAGACAGAGCAGCACGGGGACACCCCAGTGCTGTGTCACACACCAGCCGCCGAGGGAGTTGACGTGTGAGTGTCGCTCTCCGCTCTCGATCACAAGTCTATGGCCACTTGCTCATCCCATTCGGTGACGCGCTTTGATGCCCAGTGTGGCGGCAAGTATTGACCGTAAACCAGGTTCGCACCGCCGACCATAGATGGCAGCAGCGACGGTGATGCGGCACGCCGTCCGGCGGCAAGATCGCACCAATTGGAGACGTCCTCTCAAGGCTATGGCGCCGGCTGGGAGGAGGAACGTCAGGCAGGCAGCTGCAGTGACTCCGGTGGCCCCAGTCAGCGACGGCGAGCATTCTGCCGACTTGTTGGACTCGGCTGCCAGCAGAAACGGACCCAAAGGGAGGGGCCGGGGCTGGCGACGGCCACCTTCCACAAGCACCAACGCTGAATGGCACGTCATTGGTAGTATGCGTAGCATCTCACTGCGTGACTGGTAACGACGATAAAAGGATTTCAACATGCCCCGGTAAACATAGTGTCGGAAGAGCGTGTTGAAGGGTATGGGTGGCATCCCAGGCCTGATCCAGCCTTGGAATTTTCCAAGACTGTAATCCATCATGACATCATGCAATCATCATGTAATCATGTAATCCATGAAGAAGAAAAAAACGTGGCTGAGCATCCGAGGTCGGAGGTACTTGGTCGATTCTGAACCCAGGATGGATCACGCACCCATTGAGTTCGGGGCCGGTTCCCACCAGCGAACAGCAATAAATGCCTGATAAGAAATCTTGCTCGTTCATCGCTCCCCATGGCACACATGTCCAAACGGACCCAGCTCCCCATGGCACACATGTCCAAACGGACCCAGCTCCCCATGGCACACATGTCCAAACGGACCCAGCTCCCCATGGCACACATGTCCAAACGGACCCAGCTCCCCATGGCACACATGTCCAAACGGACCCAGCTCCCCATGGCACACATGTCCAATCGGACCCAGCTCCCCATGGCACACAGTCCAAACGGACCCAGCTCCCCATGGCACACATGTCCAAACGGACCCAGCTCCCCATGGCACACATGTCCAAACGGACCCAGCTCTCCAACTCCTGTGCTACAAAGTAGTGTTGGCTGCATGTTGATCGGAACAGTAGTGGTGGGCAAGCTGTGGCGGTTGCAACAGTCCACCCAAGTCGCCACATTAAACGAATACAATTCGTAAAACGAATTATCATGTTCCGTGCTAAACTTCTAGACCAGAGGCAAAGTGTGCGAGGCAGCCCATCCGTTGCCAGTGTCGTGATCACACATCACGTGCCTGTGGAACCCTGCCAAAATCGTGCTCGACGGCTGGCCAGCACCTATGGTTTTCACATCGTGTCTGAACGCCACGTACACGAACTGCGTCGTACCGGTGATAATTAACGGCAGAGGACAGGTACGTGACATTCCAATTACTTTTTAAGCAAGCCTGCGTCACTGACGACCTGATGGGTTGCCGAAAGCGTGGACAAAAACGGCACGGGAATTTCGAACTGATTATACTTTGCTTTCTAGCAGGCGCGCACCCAGGATTTTTCCATGGGGGCCGGACCAAAGGGACTGGCCGGCTCCAAGGGCACTTGACCGGCTCTAAAGGGCACTTTGCGGCCCGGGGCACACTGGAAGGTTTGCTGACCGGGGGGGGCGTAATTTTCCTGGGACACGTTATATGTTATAGCACCGAACCCTTGTATTTACAATAATATTTCCAAAACATGCAGCCTGCATGCATTATGTCGTGAGATGAGGTTGCCCGCTTACCTTTGATGTAAAAGTACGCAGGATGTGGATTTCTGCAAGGATGATAACAGCTGACACGAACTGCCCTGCACAAGGCACAGGGCAGGGTACAGGGCAGGGACAAGGGACCTTTTAAAAAAAAAGGGACACAATTGGGAAAAAGGAAAAGGAAAAAAAAGGAGAGGGGGATTTTTTTTAGGCCAAAGGGCAGTTTGGGCCCAAAGGGCCCTTTGGCCAGGCGGGCACTAAGGCGGTGATTTTGGGCTAAATTTGGGACATTCCGGCCAGGGCTTTTCGGTCAAGGGCACTTTTGTCCATGGGGGTGGCCGGCCCCTGGCCCCTCGTGCTATGCCTTCTAGTGAGGGTTTTTTAAGACGTCACGCAAAATTATTTGCTCGGATTTCCTTGAATCGGAACATGAGCAAAACTTAGAATTTCGGGAAAGCGTTTGAGCGTTTGTTTTTCTCTAAATCAGCGATACGCGTGAAAAAAAAATGAAGAAACTTTGCAGCCCCGACAAGCAGGATATCTTGGGAAAAGGCAGATATGGAAACGCTAAGCGAACTCTTCAGAAATTAAGTGATGCCTTTCAGACGGTAATACTCTTTCAACATACTCCATTTATACACATACATCTTACGTGCTACTTACTCATATAGCAAGTCGGTACTTAATACCCACGCAAGGCAGTATCATAAATTCACCATCCATTTGTGCATGCACATGCGTATGTGAAGTACCAAATGTTGCCTAAAGTTAAGCATGCCGCAGTACATCGGGCCCATGATAAAGGTACTGATGCAGGAGCCAGTTGCCTTTCATATATTTTGTTCCGTCCTTTCAAACTTGAAGCCACAACAAATTTAAGAGGTAATCATATAAATATTTTTCACAAAATATCATTGTATATTAAAGGTATGGGTGTCGCCACCGCTGGATCTGGACCTCACCTGATATTTTTTCGTGGGGCCCGATCCCACTTGGAAATCCGGATAGCTTTGGAAAATACGGTATCTTTCTAAAGCTTCCCAGTTCCTGAATGAGGTGACATCTGAACCTGGTATGTACATGGATTCGCCCGACGGTCCGCCACGGTTCCACCACGGTCGCTGCTACCATGGCACACGGCAGGTCGGAGCAGTGGGCCCGCCTTCCTGTCCGATCTCTCCTTAAATATGTGCTACCTTTGCAAGTGTTGTGCAGCTACTGCATAGCATCGTGCATGGCAAAACAGCAAACATAATTTTGCTCTTCCTCCATACTAGCTAGAGCTGGGATGACAATCTTCATTGCTCTTTTGGTTACCAGCTGCTGAATAAGATGATTTCTCTATAGCAATAACCAACAATAGCAATAGCGATTGATACGGTAACGACAACAACCCTAAATGTATAAAAGTATAGGTAATAGTAGATGTCTAAAAGTCAAGTAAATGTCTAAAAATTCGGGTAGTGAACTACCATTTCATGCCAGAGGAAACACGTTTTGTCTCTACGATGAGGAGGCGGGGCTGTTTGCGTCTGGGTCATACAGGGACATAGAAGCATGGGAAGTGCAGTGGCTGCAGCTTTCGATGAACTGACCTGAAAATGTTCACCGCAAAAATAAAAACACAAAGTTTTTGTCTCCACAACACAAGTTACACCGAAATTCCAGTTTGTCGTTCAAGCGATGAGGGCACGAGGATGGGCACAGGATATAGCCACGGTTTTGCCCCTCGACCTTGAAAAGCGTTCCTACGCCCCTGAGTTTGGGCCCCACCTGGAAGCTGCAGGTCATGACGTCATTGAGAAAAGGGTGTGTTTTCCGCACATGCGCCCTCTCACTTGCAGACTGTACCTACAGCTCCATAGGTAGCAGGAGATCGGAATAATTTCACCTCTGTAGCTTCTGACTGAAAGGTACCTGTTCATAATTTTTGTTTTGCAGGGCTTTCCGGAAGCGTGCTTTCCTGTAAATGGGTGGCTGGGTACCGATGTTGATTTGTGGTTCGCATGTGTGTAGGCGGCATATGCTTCTGGGGTATGGGGTATGGGGTATGGTGTATGGGGTATGGTGTATGGCAGGCATGAAGTTCCGTTTGTGGGGTATGGTGTATGGTGTATGGCAGGCATGAAGTTCCGTTTGTGGGGTATGGTGTATGGTGTATGGCAGGCATGAAGTTCCGTTTGTGGGGTATGGTGTATGGTGTATGGTGTATGGTGTATGGCAGGCATGAAGTTCCGTTTGTGGGGTATGGTGTATGGTGTATGGCAGGCATGAAGTTCCGTTGTCATCAGTGAGGGTGCCCAAATGTTTAACGCGCAAGGTTGGGATTAAAAAGTTGTCTCCTCTCAGGATTTTTTTCGCAGTGGTTATGACCGAAACGAGCCAAGAAGGATCAGCCCTTTCGGATATGTGGAGAACGTTACCAGGGGTGGATTTTGTAATGCCACTAGGGAGCGGAACTGACGCACTTTCAAACTCCACTTGATCTGTTTTACGCTCATAGGCCATACAGTTCAAGTGAAAATGTCTGGAGGGTGGCTAAGCCCTTCCCCCCCCCCCCCATATATGCATCAGTTTCCACCCCTGACTAATAACATACACCATCGTCTCCGTCACTGCAAAATACTGCCGGGGACGTATGCGTCTGTAGCAACAAGACAGTGCATGTTGGTGCATGATTTACATCCGTCTACAATTGGCAGAAATCCAACTACACGCTTGAACAATATTGAGCGGATATGTCCGCTTCAACTCCAATGTTAGCGGGCCCCATGCCAGGCACATCGACAAACGTTTCAAATGTGAAAATCTTCCGGTAACTTTGGATTGGCGGCCGTCGAAGTTGATAGGCTGGCTTCGGGTCCGGTCCGATAGTTGTTGGCGGGCGGCCGGCCGCGCGGTGGACCAGACGGTCGGCCCACCGCACTCTTCATGGTCTTTGGCTGATGGGCACGAGCTTGAGCATCAACAATCTTACAATTAACTGACCGTCAATCCTCCCGATAAGCACGTCTGCACCACACGGCCTGAACCGTACCCACCACACCGGCAACGGAATCCTTGCGGACCACAGAACTCTTCTAAGCGGACAGAGCGAAGGCGGAAAACGGCGGATGAGTACCAGGCTACACACGGCAAATCGCCAAGTCAATGAAATGGACATCGGAACGCGAAGTAATCTTAGCAAATGATCTCTGCATAGCACTTTATCGAGATAAAGTAGATCATATGTAACTGTAGTTTTTGCGAATATGCTAGCGATCATCCCGAATACGTAAATAAGGATAGGCCTACACCCATGTGTAGGACCATCTGTAGGATGTTTGTCCTTGTCAAGGACTAAATATCCCACGTGCAGACGGCTCACTTCGCAGAGCAGCCTCTGAAAGTTCCCGGCTGCCCATTGGCTGCGAATTAATTCCATTAGTTAATGTAACGGAGTGGCCTGGATGTGTAGATTACCTCGTCGATAGTCGAAAGTCGATGTCGATAGTCGACCAGACAGACTGCGTGCTCGCAAGGTCTTAACGAACACGCCAACGAACAATAAAATGATGTCATAAAGACTCTATCTCCTAGCCGCTATTACCTGCAAGCAATTCACATCGACAGGTAAATTGTTTCAAGCATGAATATACGTCGCACGCATTGATAGCAGAGCGGCCTAACCCTCTAAGGAGGATTCGCTGTGTGTACGTCGTGCACATTGGTGCAACACATTCAGATTCATATCCATCGCACAAGTCGGCCATGAGCGGTCTCAAGTGTACCATAATGAAGCATAGCACTGAGGAAATAGCGTAGTTAAAGTCGGAAACTTGTAACAACACGTTCATCGCACTGCACGTACGCGGGTCGCAGCCGCGCTGGGCAGATTAGAAATCGATCGCCACGTCACGACTGAATACGTGGTAATTGGCATGGTGACCTGGCGGACAAGCAGCTGCTGTCAATACGTGGTAATTGGCATGGTGACCTGGCGGACAAGCAGCTGCTGTCAATACGTGGTAATTGGCATGGTGACCTGGCGGACAAGCAGCTGCTGTCAATACGTGGTAATTGGCATGGTGACCTGGCGGACAAGCAGCTGCTGTCAATACGTGGTAATTGGCATGGTGACCTGGCGGACAAGCAGCTGCTGTCAATACGTGGTAATTGGCATGGTGACCTGGCGGACAAGCAGCTGCTGTCATTGGCATGGTGACCTGGCGGACAAGCAGCTGCTGTCATTCGGACGGTGAACAATTCACACATTCTGACCTGCGTGGTGCACGTGACCGATGTGCTACTGTATTCCTATGGAGGAACTGTGCTTCAAAATAAAAGTTTTGCATCGCAATGGAAATCAGTTGTGTGGGAGTATGCTTCTCACACAGTGGCGCATCCAGGATTTGGACAATGCAATGTGGAGGGGAGGGGTCCGTAATTTGGGTGCCGCTTGGACATGAGTGCCCCTACCATGATATTGTTTGCTGACCTGGGGGTGGGGGGGGGGTGCACTCCGAAAATGTCTGGGCTGCATTGCAGGGGGCATCGTACCATAGGTGGCGTTATTCTTCGTGGGTTTGGTGGTGTCGAGACAGTTTGCAACGCATATCCTTCAATTAATCCAAACAGCATGGGCTTCAGCCCCCTCCGTCAGCCCAGGCATAGAGTACACAAGGGGGCAAGGGGTACGTGTCTTCTCATAGCATCGGAATGGACGCATTCGAGAGGGAAAAGAAAGTTAAAAATCGTCCTTCGGAATATTGTTTTCCTTATATATATATATATATATAAATATATAATACGACAATCACCCGATGCCGAATTTCTATTTTTGAACTCGAACAAAAATGGTTCAGGAGCTGGACGGGCCATTGGGAACTGGTAGGTTTCTTGATACCTGATAGGGCCCTTGTCCCACATGAGAGCTGGTGGTTCTGGTGAGCTTGAGGGCCCCTGAGAGCTTGAGAGTTTTGATGGGGCAATGACCGGCGTGCAGGGCCTCTGACGGACCGATGTCAGGGACCCCTGGGACGATTAAGAGGCCCTTGGCGATGTAGACGGTCCCGGAGCGATGAAGGAGGCCCCCGAGTCGATGGGGAGTGCCCATGGGCGGAGACTGAGGGCCTCGGGTCGGGTCTAAGTGAAGGGTCTCTGGGCGGACGAAGTGGTCCCGGGTCGGTGGAAGGCCCCGGAGCTGACAGAGAGGGCCCCTACCAGCAAAAGGTGTCACTGAGCCCACGGGGAGGGGTCCAGAGGTGACAGAAGGGACACCTGAACCGACGAAGAGGGCTCCTCATTCGACCGAGAGGGCCAAAGTCACCGGAAAAGATCCCGGGTCACCGGAGAGAACCCAGAGCCGGCACGAAAGACATCTAGGCCCAAGTCCATGTGGAGGGACCAAAGTCGATGTGAAGAGCCCTAGACTGATGGAGGGCACCTCGGACCGTTGTAAGGACTCTCGGCCTGACGGAGAAGGTCCTGACCAGTAAGGAGGGCCCCTGAGCCAGCGAAGAGAGCTTCCGTGCAGTCAAGGGACTGCCACGTGGGCCATGTGAACATTTCCTGCAGTCATGCGGCAAGGTGAGGTGTCACCAAACCAGTACACAAGGGACCACTGCGACGGTGCATGGTGTCGCATTGCAGCGGGCTTGCATGGCTCACATTGCGCATATTGCAGCGGAGTGGCCACAGCCGGTTGGTGCTCAGCGAGCTGCGGAATATGACGTCATCCGTGTGCTGCTCAAACGACAACAATAGTGCAGGTGCAGTTCGCACAATCTGACGCTTGCTGTACGAAATGTGGTCGGTAAGTGGGCCCACACCCGGAGGCTGGGTTCACTCTCTGGTCGGTAAGTAGGCCCCAGATAGGCATGTAGCCACTTGAGACATATGTATGTGCGTTGTGTAGCATGGGGCAATTAACACAAAGGTATGTATATTGTGTAGCATGGAGACCATTTGCACAAGTGCATGTGTATATTGTGTAGCATGGAGACCATATACACAAGTGTATGCGTATTGCATAGCGTGGAACTCATTGACACAAGTGTGTGTGTATTGTGTAGCATGGAGCCAATTGGCACATGTGCATGTGTATTATGTGAATTGTGTAGCGTGGAGCCAATTTCGCGCATTTAAACACGCAGAAAGCCATTTGAAGCAACATCAACCAATTCCTATGGCAGGAGCACATTGGGTTTTTTTTCTCTGAAGAAATTGAATCTTTGTTTTGTCTGTAACTAAAGAAATACGGTAGTGGCCTTGCAGGCATGGACACGGTACATCAAATGTATCCCCATTACATTTCACTGATGGGTCGAACGAAGGAACCCGCACCAGCCATATGACGTAAGCATGCACCAAGTACTTTGGACACCTTGGGACATCCTGCCCAGACAACCTTCACCCGAAGAGCAGCTTTCCAAAGTCTCTGGAAAGTATGAGATGGCGACTTTGCATCTCCGGCGACTTGGTTTCATCTCTATACGCACTAATGGTAAGTTTCCCAACGCTAGGTGGTTCTCAGCCACTCTTACGGGGTGCTCCAACATCACCTGTTAACAATGAACCTCCACCCATGGCTCCATCGGCATCGGCCGGATGTAAACTGAAATTGGCAGCCATGAAGAAAGCGGCAAAACAGTGATTCCTTCCTGTACTATTTGCCACCAAAAAAGCCCAACATTTGCGCCGAACACCGAGCAAAATCGTTTCCAACGGACGACGACCGTACGTATCGCATTTAACTGCCCGGTCCCGAGCAGTTAAACGGGTGGTCCCACCCATGTGCCGTCCTGGTGGACCAGTTGTACTCGCGCCACCGGAAGCAGACAATTGATTTGCGGCCGGCGCCAGTGTTCGTGGCACGCGCAACCGTCTGTCGGTAGTTGGGTATTCATCGTTGGTGATATGAGGTATGGAGCGCCGCTGAGCATTAGCCGGTGGGCTGTCCGTGGCTGGTGACCATGGTCGGCGCCCGCCATTGCCCACCGTAACGTGTGCAGGTCACGCCGCTCGTCACTCCAACTGCTTAATTTCAGTGACCACCGCCGAAGTGATTTACTGAGTGATGGACTGGTTTTTAAGATATTCTTTGAATAATTTGTTTGGTGACAAAAGTAGCTTCGTTTGAAGGGAAGGCATTACAGAGTTATAAGGCATTACGAAGGGCTATTATATAGGCTTTATATATATATATATATTATCTTATATTATGTTATATTATCTTATATAGCTATTATATTACGAAATTATATTGCATAATTTTGGTCGAGAGCATTATCTACTCACATAGTTTGGCACGGTCGCCTGGTGCCTGCGCCCCGACTTTACCTGACCAGTTGCCAACTGGACATCCCAGTTGGAGGCGTTAATAGCGAGCTCGTGAAGCGACTTCAATCGGTTGTGCCAGAAGGGGAGACATTTGCAGGCCAGTGCTCTATCCACTGAGCTAGCCAGACTGATAAAGTGATGTAATACATTGCACTTTCGAATCGTCCTTGCGGCTGTTGTGATTCTGTTTTACGGCCACATGCCCCCGACCAATCACCACGTCAGTTGGCACGAGCACTACACTTCGTCAGCTGGGGGAAGCAGTGCATACATCCATGCCCTTCCGGAAATGTTGATTGGTGACCGAAGTTTCGTGTGTACGAAAGCATTGCACTCGAATTAGAGAGCGACCGTAACCCAAAGATCAGGTCTGACCAACTTGGCCACCGCACTAGGTCAGTAAAAACAAAATGGAAAATGGGCTGTAGTTCGCTATTGGAACCACCACTTTTGCTTTGTTTCCCGATCACGCTTAGACTACATCATATCAAATGACTAGGGCCTGAAGGGTGGGTGGGCACCGAAGCGACTGTCTCGAAAATGGACTGTGGTGTTCCACACACTGAACGAGATTCTCACACACCAAAAGAAGATTTTAGGTCAATCATCTTTGACTTGAAAATTATCCGATATAAACCTGCATCTTCAACTCTTGTATTAAGAAATGGTCACTAAATGCTGAGTGCCAAATGCTGCCATGCTCTTATACCGGGAAGTTTGCAATGCAGCCGATACGTGTGGTATTCCTTGTCATGGCGTACCTGACGTATGTCAGTGACAAAGCGTAACCAATACCGGCGTCATATTGCACTTTTGCCACCTTTTCCTTTCTCTTGACATCACAGATATTGATCATCTCTCAAAAGGTTCATTTCACAATGTGACAATGCGTAGATCTACATCTACACACACATCCAAGACAGGCCGAAGCTCTCCAAGCCCCAAATAACAATCAACAAACAGCATAGGTTGACATAGTTATGATGGTCATTGACCCCTGTCGTACAATTCGACTATAGTACATGGCTGCGCTGGTACATGGTCAATGGCCTTCTAAGGAAAACGAAAACTATTGAAAACCACCTACACAACAGTATATGGCAACGCACAATGTGTTTTTGTTGTCTGCAGGAGCTGGAATCGCCATGCATGATCGGTATCATTACAGTTGTAAGAGAAAACAATCGATCCTTACAACTATATTTTGGAAGAACAACTGTACTTCGACCAACCACAGCAGTGCCGACTACGTAAGAATGTGACGTGGAAGAAAGTGCCATTGATCGACAACCCCACTAAGTTCGAACTTCAGTCTCTAATTAATATGAACATGTGCCCAGTTTTGGATGCAGGGGTGCACGTTTCCTCTGCTGGACTTCTCCTCGTGCGGTTGAGTTGGGCGCATGCGCTTCTCTTCCAGCCGTGGCCCATGCATGGCAATGTACGTAGCTGTGTAGTTCGATAGGGAAGCGACATTTTTGTGCCCGGTAAGCTGGGCTGTGAATGATGGAGACAGGAGAACAACTGCAGTTGAGGCCTGACCTGAGTTCAGTTAGATAGATTGACCCCATGCAGCCAGTATCACGGGAAAGCTCTTCTGATTTTGAAGCCCTCTTGCTACTGTGTGTTAGGTACCCACTACCCAGCAACGTATCTTACGGCGCGGTCTGAAGCCGAAATGCTCTGAGGTATGTTGGCGCGGTAATTTAGTCTAAAACAGGCGATAATATTTCGGGGTAAAACATTTCAGTATGTCAACTGCAAGTACTGATGAGCAGGTTATGCGCAACATTCTTGAAGAATGTGCGAATTGTGATCATAATGCAACGTGGTAATATGCATATCCCATCTACCCCTGCCATCTTAGACTTGCTTTGTTTCATTGCATCTTCTCTCGAGTAGCAGGTCGCTCTAGTACGCCGCATCGGAAGTTGAAGTTGTGTGCATCTGGATGAAGATTATTAAAAGTGCATTGCACTATGTTTATTCTTCAGGACCCCACTCGATGATAATGGTACCTGTCCAAAACAAAATGATGGTCATGTTATTAAATTAAGTGGCATGATGGAAATTCCCAACATTTCGTTTTATCAACGGTGTTCATGAATTAATTCATTCTCAGCATTATCGTTCATAATTGTTTTAACTAGCACACTTACTCGTTTCCCTTGTCCGCTACACCAGCAATGGTCGATAGGACGAGCTTCAATGTGAAGAACTGGAGTATTAAGTAGCACTTCCACAGCACATCCACCACCCACCTTTCCTCCGAGAGATTGCAATGGACGCGTGAACGTCGGGTGAATAATGTCCTGGCAGTGCTTCCATCTGGACGATTCCCCCGCTTTGCCTGACGCACAACGGTCAGAAGATTTAGACACCTGCAGACCGTTTGACGGCGGTTGTAGAACGCATGGAACAACCCCAGAAATCAGATGTCAGCTGGACTGACAATCGGTCGAGGCTCCGCCCCATACTGCGCTGCCGTAGCTCGGTTCAAAACGCCCGCACGACAAGGCGGCCTGCACTGGTGGTGTGAGGCGGTTCACACTGCGACCTACACTCACGTGATGCGACCCACACTTGCGACGTGAAGCGAACTACGCTGCGATCCACACTCGCGACGCGAAGCGACCATCGCTGCGACCTACACTTGCGACGCGAAGCAACCTACAGTCGCAACGCGAACCGACGTACACTCGCGACGTGAATGGACCTACGCCGCGACCTACACTCGCGACGTGAAGCGACCCTCGCCGCGACCTACACTCGCGACGAGAAGCGACCATCGCCGCGACCTACACTCGCGATGCGAAGCGACCTACGCCGGGGACGTGAGGCGTACTGCGCTCGCGACGCAATGGCGGCCGACAGGCCGTCTATGGCGGCCCCTCGGATCGAGGGACGGCTGGAGGAGGGAGAGAGAGGGGGACGCGGCTGACGGCGGGCACTGCTTTGTGTCCGTCCAGCCGAGCTGGTGATGGACGGCGACAAGCGCCTCCCACCGACGTGGAGGGCAGAACACCAGCCCAGTCCCCGGCCAGCGTCCGCGTCCACCGTTCGCCGTCACCCATCGTGCTGCCGACACATGGTAAGCGAACGCTGCGGTCCTGCGCGGACACATGGTAAGCGAGCGCTGCGGTCCTGCGCGGACACATGGTAAGCGAGCGCTGCGGTCCTGCGAGGACACATGGTAAGCGAGCGCTGCGGTCCTGCGCGGACACATGGTAAGCGAACGCTGCGGTCCTGCGCGGACACATGGTAAGCGAACGCTGCGGTCCTGCGCGGACACATGGTAAGCGAGCGCTGCGGTCCTGCGAGGACACCGCACTGTGGGCGGCCCCGTCCACGGGGATGCAAACTGCCAGAGCCTGGGCCAGGGTCTGCCGGTGTCAGCTGTGTATGTTGTGAACGGACCATTTGAGGCGTGATGAGACGTGACGTCAGATCGCCGAGGAGAGCGCCAACACTGTGGGTTGTGCCGCTACGTCGTGACGCCCAAGTGTTGGTGACGTCCGGGAGGAGGGTCGGTGCACGCTACAGGCATGTCTGCACTCTGCCTCCGCACGAGTGCCCGCTGAAAGGTCTGTCGCACAATCGACTAGTTGCAGGTCACACATTTGTATGATTTTGTATGCCTAGAAGGAGAGAAAACGCGCTCTTGTCTTATTCCAAATCATGTTTGATCTGCTAAAATTACATTGACAGTATAGGGTTCAAAACATGCTCTCAGTGTCACGGGCCGCAGAACGCACTCTGATTAGGACGATGAGTTGTGACATCGCGTGCGTGTTGCACGCCCAGCTTGAACCAAGGCTCGATATGAGCCATAGCGTGGCAGGGGCCTATTGCAACGAATTCACTTTTTCACTATGATCCGTCACTTGTGTGGTGCGGTGAAGCTGGAGGACGATGTGGGTATTCCTGCTGAAGGAAAGTAACGGGAATGACAGCACATGTGGCGTTTTGTGACCATCTGTGCCTACCGGAATACCCTGCATTACTTCTTCAGTAAGTCAGGCTATGGTATGTTAGGTTGGAAATCAGTGTTTGAGTGGCAAAATAATGGCATCCGCCTTATGCCTGCTTCTGTGGTCCACGAACTTCAGGAACCTGCTTGTTAAGGGGTGGTAATTGTGTGCCCACTTAGTGGATAATATGCGTAAGTAGGTTCATCCGGTTTAAAACAAATCGACCTACCTGAAGTGTCGCCGAAACTTCAACATCGTCCCGTGATCTCGAAATTGTTGACGAAGGAGAAGCCATGATGGGTCTGTTTTTGTCAAAGTAAGAAAAAAAACCTCGTGCCATCCATCTGACGCCACTCCTACGACCCAATCAAGCCGACACGGGCCTGTCCTGCCCTATCCTGCCTAGCCCTACCCTGCCCTGCCCTGCACGAGCGTCACATCGTCCAAACCTCAATCAACATTCTCATGTTGCTATATTTCAAGTCGTGCTTTCTTCGTGCATAATTATACCTGTTCTTTAAAATGTGACCTAATCAACTTGAATTACATTTCATCCGAGACACTGCCTGGCGCGCTCTCTGTTCAGAGGCCGGGCGGTGTGAGGGCGTCTCCCGCGTTATACCGCGCCGGACGGTGTGAGGGCGTCTCCCGCGTTATACCGCGCCGGACGGTGTGGGAGCGTCTCCCGTGTTATACCGCGCCGGACGGTGTGGGAGCGTCTCCCGTGTTATACCGCGCCGGACGGTGTGGGAGCGTCTCCCGTGTTATACCGCGCCGGACGGTGTCTCCCGCGTTATACCGCGCCGGATGGTGTGGGGGCGTCTCCCGCGTTATACCGCGCCGGACGGTGTGAGGGCGTCTCCCGCGTTATACCGCACCGGACGGTGTGAGGGCGTCTCCCGTGTTATACCGCGCCGGATGGTGTGGGGGCGTCTCCCGCGTTATACCGCGCCGGACGGTGTGAGGGCGTCTCCCGCGTTATACCGCACCGGACGGTGTGAGGGCGTCTCCGTGTTATACCGCGCCGGATGGTGTGGGGGCGTCTCCCGCGTTATACCGCGCCGGACGGTGTGGGGCGTCTCCGCGTTATACCGCACCGGACGGTGTGGGGCGTCTCCCGTGTTATACCGCGCCGGATGGTGTGGGGCGTCTCCCGTGTTATACCGCACCGGACGGTGTGAGGGCGTCTCCCGTGTTATACCGCGCCGGATGGTGTGGGGGCGTCTCCCGTGTTATACCACACCGGGCGGTGTGGGGGCGCCTCCCGTGTTATACCGCGCCGGACGGTGTGGGGGCGTCTCCCGTGTTATACCGCGCCGGATGGTGTGGGGGCGTCTCCCGTGTTATACCGCGCCGGATGGTGTGGGGGCGTCTCCCGCGTCGCACGGTACGGCGCACTACTTTGCAGATAATCGCGCATTGTCTCTATGAGTTGCCACGAGTTGCGGTCGGTGCGCAAGTTCTCTGCCGAAAACAGTACGATCCTCGTTCCGCCATCCTGCAGCTCAGGGGCACACAGCACGAAGCAGGCTGGATTATTCGTACGGATTTCAGATTGGATTGAATTTATATGGGATTAGAAGCAATTATGACAATCATATGGGATCCGGACTGGATGATGGTTACATAAGTAGCAAGGTTCTACAAGTTAAATCTGTCTTGAAATTACCCAATATCCATGGTGACGGAGTAAGTGCCGCACGCACCACGCGTAATGTGTGCATACCTGATAACCAAGCTGGTACACATTGTCCCGTAAATCCACCTCCACACTTCTGGGTCATGTCATGCAGATAAGCTCGCATCAAAACCTGCCATCGCGATAGCTGGCAACCGAATTAAAATGTGTCTTGTTTCATTAATTCACTCATTAATTCATTTATTCATAGTGTATTACAGTCACACCAGCCATATTCATGCAGCAATGAGGCCTTTCAGCAACCAATTCACTGATTAAAATGGGCCACTGGTTTGGATTCACTATCACACCAGGGTACACACATATGCAAACCATTCGTGAACGAAATACTATGTAGACATGTTCTGAGCTAAAATTGATTACAGTCCGAAGCGGCTCCATGATACAATCCTGATAAAAATTACACAGATAGTAACACACAAATCGCAACAATTCCTAGCTGCCATGCCTGCCGTTGTTTACCTACTATCCAGGGATATCCTTTTCATCGCGTGGTATATATGTACTGGACGAGATAGCCCCACTGGCGCTAATAACTGATTACATCCTTTATCTCCATTGACGAAAAGCCTTCGCTTGCTGGCGTTAGATATTGCTCATGACAATGTAAGCTGTCCTATTTGGTGTGTGTCATGCTCATGCACTTTTTTTTATAAACATGCATCGCAAGTAAGTCGGCTCTTCCGAATCTAAGATGGACTTCATGGTGAACATTTCACAATACAAGATCAGTTCAATAGCCGTTAAAGTGTCCAGTCTACGTAAATTTGATGGCGTATGGCCCCAATTTCTTCCTCATGTCTTTCCTTCTTCTTCCTGTCATAACCCGAGCGCAAAATTTTCACGTGTTGGGGTGCTCAAAATATGATGCCAGGAGTTCTGACTTACAATGAATGTGCATAATTTACATGAAATGCTGACATTAGATCTATGTGTGCCCAGGGCAGGAGCGCACCAAGAAAATTATTTCGGAGGGGCAAGCATATATAACTAAAATGGAAGATGTTTTCAGAGGAGCTAAGGCACGTAATGAAAATGAAGTACAGTGCCATCTGCAATTTAGGTCTTGCAACAGCAAACATTTCGCGATTTTACACTGATTGTTTCTCTATGAGAAGCGCCAGAAGACCTATAGGTAATTCCATTAAGAAAGCATACACTTTGGGGGCCATGGTCCCCTTGGAGACCTCCTGAGTGCGCCACTGGTCTACAGCATAACAATATACACAGCAGTAGTGTCCACAGATAGGTAGCTGCGTGGCTATCCAATCAATGCAATGTCTCCATCCTATCTAGTCAGACTAATGTCATCGGAACTTAGAAGTTTCAGGCATGAAAGCAACAGAATATTATCCGAGTATTGCTAGCCTTCGGAGTGTTGCGGTGTAAACAACAATCAGTTCATTGCACCATCGCAAGCTGTGTGCACTGGGTCATTTTTGCTTTGCATACTTGGGTAGATAATTATTTGGAACTGAATCTAGGTGGTACTAGGTACTAGGCTAGGTGGTAATAATTCACGACTTATTCGCCAATATTATCCAAAGTTTCGTTTGTGCGCATCATTGCTTTCACGCACGCATCGTCATTTCCCGTGGTTTAGCTACTGGTATATCGCCGAAAAACTTTTTATTCACAAAAGTATATGGTGATGAGAAATGTTGTGGACTTCGACGGCAGCAGTTGACAGTAACGATAAGTGTTAAATATGACGTACGTGAGCACGATTAAAAAGGCGCAGAGTACCAGGCCGGCGGACGAAAATTGGCCATGACAGTGACGACCCACTCTATTTCGGCAAATAAACGAGATTGCAAGGTGCAGGGTCATCCCTTTACGAGCCCCATCCAACTGCAGGCCGTCGCTCAGCAGGTGCACGGGCGCGCGCAGAAGTGCCATGGACATGCGGAAGTCAGTGCCGCCACTGCAGGCTGGTAGCGAGTCGTGATCACGTGATTAGCCGGGCGTACTGTCGGCTACATGATGGCATGACGTCCGCCTCGCCGGTGATCACGTGATTAGCCGGGCGTACTTGGTGCTTCGCGTACATGATGGCATGACGTCCGCCTACGCCGGTGATCCGTGATTAGCCGGCGTATGTCGGCTCATGATGGCTGACGTCCGCCTCGCCGGTGATCACGTGATTAGCGGGCGTACTGTCGGCTACATGATGGCATGACGTCCGCCTCCGCCGGTGATCACGTGATTAGCCGGGCGTACTGTCGGCTCATGATGGCTACGTCCGCCTCGCCGGTGATACGTGATTAGCCGGGCGTACTGTCGGCTACATGATGGCATGACGTCGCCTCGCCGGTGATCACGTGATTAGCCGGGCGTACTGTCGGCTACATGATGGCATGACGTCCGCCTCACGCCGGTGATCACGTGATTAGCCGGGCGTACTGTCGGCTACATGATGGCATGACGTCCGCCTCACGCCGGTGATCACGTGATTAGCCGGGCGTACTGTCGGCTACATGATGGCATGACGTCGCCTGCCGGTGATCACGTGATTGCGGGCGTACTGTGGCATGACGTCCGCCTCGCCGGTGATCACGTGATTAGCCGGGCGTACTTCGGCTACTTGCTGACGTCCGCCTCCGCCGGTGATCGTGATTGCCGGGCGTACTTGGCATGTGGCGCGTCCGCCTCGCCGGTGATCACGTGATTAGCCGGGCGTACTGTCGGCTACATGATGGCATGACGTCCGCCTCGCCGGTGATCCGTGATTAGCCGGGCGTACTGTCGGCTACATGATGGCTGCGTCGCCTCGGGTGATCACGTGATTAGCCGGGCGTACTGTCGGCTACATGATGGCATGACGTCCGCCTCACGCCGGTGATCACGTGATTAGCCGGGCGTACTGTCGGCTACATGATGGCATGACGTCCGCCTCACGCCGGTGATCACGTGATTAGCCCGGCGTACTGTCGGCTACATGATGGCATGACGTCCGCCTCACGCCGCACACAGGCAGACAAACTCAGCCTGCGTGGGCAGGGGTGGGGATTAGCGGAGCACTGCGTCCCTCAAGAACTTCGTGATTTTTGTAGAGGCCTTATGACGTTTCATAACGAAAATGACTTGAATTATTTGAAACAGAACTTTGTCCTGTCCGACCATCACCAGCGTGTGATGCCCAGCTCAGTGGCAGTTGGTGCTACTTGCCATCCTACGCCACACAACGGCCAATTGCACCGCCTTTGCTGCCATCACATCAGCCATTGGACAGCGCAGATTGTCATAGTACCTACGCATCCAGACACAATTGCATCCCATTGCAAATGGCGCGTCCTGCATCATACACTACTATGATACTACAAACAGCCGAGGGAAAGCGTCGTCTGGTTACGCCATGCCACTTTTTGGTGCATCTAGCACCCGCCAGAACGTCCATAGCCTGGGACGGCAACAATACTCCCATCACTAGGTTATGATATATATATATATATATATATAGTGCATATGCATAAGCATGCACATATGTATATAAATATGTTCTCTCGGATGCAAATGTAATTATACGAAAACCCTGTGTGCTTTCAGGATTTTTTTTATGGAGCCGTTCGATGGATTGCACTTTCTCCTTTCGTTCGCCTGGTAGATGAAACATTGGATAGATGAAATATTATAGCACCAAGTGCCATTGATTGTTTGTCATGGCTTTTTAGCTGATGACTTCTCCAGAAAGGGGCTCAATATGCTGTTGGAGATTGTGGACAATAAACAATTGATATCTTGCATATCGTATTGACGTTTCGAACAGTCTAGTTCACTTTCAAAATTGAGGCTCTGCACAGTGACATAAAATTAATACATAATTGAAGAGCGGATAGGGCCCCAGGTCGGACGTGCAGGCATGGTGTAGCTGTGGTTTTGAAATTTGGGGGGGGGTCAAACCAGGGGCGCGGGAAGCTGGGCCAGGATCGAGAGGCAACCCCCACACATACACTTTTAAAAAATCGCTGGATTTCAGGCGCTTCACTTTCGAGGTCTGGTTTTCCGATTAACCGTTGTTAAATCTAACATTTTGGGAAAAAGATCCCACAAAATCAGCAAGTTTCAGTGTTTATGCTTATGCCTATGTACACCTAACTATGTACCGTAAGTGCTGGATCGGATTTCAGAATCACCATAGAGCAATGCTGTACTTACGTTAAACGTTACCCTCTTGTAACAGGAAAGCAGAACATATTGGACGATGGGCTTTGTTGTAGTAAGTATGGACTTACATTAACCTTTCCCATGATTCCCTGTTTACCAGGACACATATTCATGCAATAACAACCAAGGACGACCACATGGGGGTGGTACTGAGGAATGTTCCCTCCCCTTTGAAAGGGGGTCACCTCCCACGGTAGGTGGCGTCCCGAGAAGGTTCGAGTGTACCCATCGATTTTTCAACCAGGCCAGGTTCATCGATACCAACCAGGACGGACACATGGGGGGTGGTCTGGGGCATGCCCCCCCCCCCAAAAGGGGGCACCCCCCCCAAGGGGGGGGCCTTTCCCTCGAAAAAACGCTCCCCGAGAAGGTTCGAGTGTACCCATCGATTTGTGTTCAGCCAGAGGCCCCGGTCTCTGGCTGAAAAACAAACAAATTCAGGACCCTGGATCGGCTTTGGCTCACGCCGATGGAGGTTGAGCTGATTGACCCAGAGCTGACGACAGGTCTCGGGCCAATGAAGAGGCTATTGAGTCACGGAGACGGCCCGGGCTAAATAGGAATGTTCCCGGCGCCACGTAAAGACAGGATTGCATTCAAGATTGTGTAAAGACACACAGCTCTATAGAAGTCCCATGGAGAGGCGCCATGCTTCAAGATTAAATGGGACCAAGAACACCACAGGCTGGTATTTTTCACCTAACTGAATTGCAACTAGCTTCTCATGAAGCACTCCTGAGAAAAAAAAAACACAGGTAACGAATCGCGAGCACTTCCCACCGATGATCGTTAATTCCAAAGCAAGGTTATAAATTGTCCAACTGCTGCATGAAACGTTGATTTAATTAAAGACGTCGCAGTGGGGACATGCAAGTCTGCTGAAATCCGAAATTGTTTTGACCGGGTGAAGAGTTCCAGCTTCGAAGGGAGAATGAGACATCATTCGGGGGTTCACTATACCTTTGGTCGCTGGTGTCCTTCAATAACTCCATCCCCCGGCCCCAAGTCCCAATATTGTTGAACTTAACATCGAACCAGAGCCTCCCCAGTATTATTTAATGCAACCACTCCAGTGCCCCAAGATGCTCTTTCTTAAGGGCTTGTAATTGCGGGGAAGTCGACCTCCACACCTGTGTGTGCGACTTTACCAATGTATGCAACATCATCACGGTTGTTATGCAACATACTCTTAATAGTTCATTGCATCTCTCCTTCCCCGCAATCGGCAGACACCTTACCACCCCGTCCCCACCTCCGTCCCTTCCACCTTTGAAAAATGTCCGTGTTCGTCGGATTGAACACTCCCAAAGATAGTGTCTCATTTATCGTAAAACGTTTTCCATCATCATCCAGCGAAAAGTACGCAACAGGCTAGGTTTTTTTATATATATATATATATATATATATATATATATATATATATATATATATATATATATATATATATATATATATATCACATATAGGCATAAGTATTGGTATGTCTATGCATACATTTGTGTACACGGATTGCCCTTATTGCACACGGATAGGTGGACGATACAACATGCATTGTTGTCATCCATTTTCTCCATGGTTACCTTCGAGGAAATGCTTTGGAACAGCGGTGTGCATTGTTGCCCAGCCTCGTGCAGTATGCAAACACACGGGTGCAGTCTCTCACCGTACACAATTTCACTTATCTTTGTGGTTATTGCGCTGTGAAGTTTAGCATGTAAACAATGATGGCTTGCAGCTATGGCCTGTCTGGTGTGTGTCGGGAAGCGGCGGCAATTTCGCCAGAGCCACTGGACGAGAACGTCAGCACCGTGTACGAGAAGCACGCGATGCCGAGGCCACGGCCAGCTCCTGTATTCCTGCCGTGAAATCCCGTTATTGCTCTGCCAGATGGTTGTCGAGGCCCGAGTGTGAGGGTGCGGGCCAAGCACACGTGCAGGGTAATGTCGGCGTGGGTGGCATGGATTCACCACGACTACACACATTGAAGGAGTAGCGGAGCTGCCGATCGGAGCTGCCAGTCGGAGCTGCCAGTCGGAGCTGCCAGTCGGAGCTGCTAGTCAGAGCTGCCAGTCGGAGCTGCCAGTCGGAGCTCGGAGCTGCCAGTCAGAGCTGCCAGTCGGACCTGCCAGTCAGCGGAGCTGCCAGTCGGAGCTGCCAGTCAGAGCTGCCAGTCAGAGCTGCTAGTCGGAGCTGCGTCGGAGCTGCCAGCGGAGCTGCCAGTCGGAGCTGCTAGTCAGAGCTGCCAGTCGGAGCTGCCAGTCGGAGCTGCCAGTCGGAGCTGCCAGTCGGAGCTGCCAGTCGGAGCTACCAGCCGGAGCTGCCAGTCGGAGCTGCCAGTCAGAGCTGCCAGTCGGAGCTGCCAGTCGGAGCTGCCAGTCGGAGCTGCCAGTCGGAGCTGCCAGTCGGAGCTGCCAGTCGGAGCTGCCAGTCGGAGCTGCCAGTCGGAGCTGCCAGTCGGAGCTGCCAGTCGCGTAGTCCGAGCTGCCAGTCGGAGCTGCCAGTCGGAGCTGCCAGTCGGAGCTGCCAGTCGGAGCTGCCAGTCGGAGCTGCCAGTCGGAGCTGCCAGTCGGAGCTGCCAGTCGGAGCTGCCAGTCGGAGCTGCCAGCCGGAGCTGCCAGTCGGAGCTGCCAGTCGGAGCTACCAGCCGGAGCTGCCAGTCGGAGCTGCTAGTCAGAGCTGCCAGTCGGAGCTGCCAGTCGGAGCTGCCAGCCGGAGCTGCCAGTCGGAGCTGCCAGCCGGAGCTGCCAGTCGGAGCTACCAGCCGGAGCTGCCAGTCGGAGCTGCCAGTCGGAGCTGCCAGTCGGAGCTGCCAGTCGGAGCTGCCAGTCGGAGCTACCAGTCGGAGCTGCCAGTCGGCGGGCCGGCCCGATGCAGCACCATTGACGGTACGGCATACTGATGCCCTTAACGAGCAGGGGGCTCCAGCCCGGCTGCCGGTCGCGTGCAATTATCTGTCTGATCCTAGTTCTCTAGAGCGACGGCTACTCTTCATGGGATTAATTAAGAGTGGCAAGGGAAGTATTAGCTATGAACCCCTGGCATGGGGAATGAGCCTCATAGAGTTTCGCCCGGAAAACATTGGAGGAACAGATCGACCAGTCAGTGGAAAATAGCAGACTCAAAAGCATGCACAAGGACGTCCTGCTGTCGTGACCGTTCTGCCCTCGGGTAGGCCTTTTGATGCCCCTCAAGTACCTCTCTGGGGTCAACAGTGAATAGTAGTGAAGTGTCTGGTCATCTACGGCGGCAACTGTCTTTTACCAGCCAGGGCGCGGCCCGGACGAGTCTCCTCCCGTGTACATGGCGCACGGTACACCTCCCGTGTACATGGCGCACGGTATACTTTTGTAGACGATGCACAAATGTATCTGGGCGGCTTGGCCCTGCCGCCACGCTTTTGAAGCTGTAATGACTTTTTTCATACTTTTCGATCACCGAGAGTCAGATGTGCTTTTGATTTGCTTTCTCAATGTTTATTCCAATCTTTTTTTCGTGAAGCGCTCTTAATGCACCGTTGAAAGAAAGAGGTTTGAGGCGGCATCTCCGCTCACAAGCAAATTTGGACAGCGTTTGATGCAATACCGAACTTCTAAGTCCAATTTTCACATTTAAGGTTATGTTTGCTCTTTTCATTTTGAAATTGACCAACTTCCATCGCAATACTTCTCATGAAGTGCTTTCAATCGCTGTTGAAAGACAGGTTTGTGACATTGCCGCGCGCGAGCAGTTCACCATGCAGTTCACCATGCAGTTCACCATGCATCTTGTACACTTGCCGTCCATTCCGGGTGGCACAGAGGTAACGTGGTTGGCAAGGTCCCGGGTGGCACAGAGGTAACGTGGTTGGCAGGGTCCCGGGTGGCAAGGTCATTGCGACCATGAATGATGTACACAGATTTACGACTGCGCCTCGCTTTTAGCACTTGTTCTAGCTTATCCAGTGCTTAGACAAGTAGGACACGTGCGCGTTTAGGATACTATAGGTTCCAGTGCCCCAGTGGCCCCAGAGGTTCCAGTGCCCCATTGGCATTTTGAAAATGTTGTGACACATTAATTAGAGTACGTTATCTCTTCGAAAGCGGTGGAGACTGACTTCAGTCTCCTTTTCTATGCAATAACTTCCATTGTGCGTGAGGCACAGCAATGCAGACTGTACTTGCTTTCCTTATCCATTATGTTCACAGCTATGCAAGGATCAGAAACACCATCTCAAACTTCCAGGACCTGAACAATAAAAAATTGTTGTCGCACAGCGGACAATTTACTATTCATGCACAGCGGACACTATTTCTGTATGTCACTCCGTTTTGTCCTTGGAGTTACCAAATTGTTTTCCCTGAAAACGGCGATTCTAATTTCGATCTCTTCTCATCGCAGGCAGGGGCACAGGAACTCTCTCAAAGTTTGAGAAAGATGGGGGCGGCTGCAAAAGGCATTTTGAAATCGATTATTTCCATGCAACACCCATAGGGTCAATATTAAACTCGTCCAAAGCCCTCGGTTTCGGCAACCTTTCCTCAATGCTGCGGAGCCATGCAACTAATAATGCACATACTACCCCGCTGATGTCATAATGCGTCGATCGCGAACATTGCCAGCTAACAAATAAGCATAGGAAATATTGAATATCATTTGTGTTGATGCAGGACATCTTCCAGGAGTGCGCTTCTGCAGGAACTCATTGATGTTCCAGCAGGGGACACTCAGGATTTTCTTAAGGGGAGCGCCTGGAATGGGTCAAGTCCCTCTGATTTGTATGAGCGGGGGAGGGGGTAGTAATAGGATAGTCTATTTTCAGAAGAGAAAACATGTTGAGTGAAAATCAAAACATCGTGTTTGTTTGATTGATCAGGGACGGAGCCCTGACGTATAAACTACGGAGTGGTCTTATTTTCAGGTTTTCAGGTTGCGAAAATGGAACTTAGGACCCATGAGGGACACCGGGTACATCCCTCCCTTGGGTGTGCTGGTGCGCATCAGGTGGATTGTGTGGAGGGTCAGGGGCAGAAGTCGGGTTGGGGAGGCGATTTCAACTGCTGGTTTTTGGATTTCGAGAAAGAAAAAGTCCACAGATATGAACGGCAAAATGCGTCCGATCTGCCAATTTTTTACCACATATCGGGAAAAAATCGGCCTCTTGGGAAGAAGGACAGGGCCCCTTTCGTCCTTGGATTCGTTCCTGTGCAGGGCTGAAAAAAGCAGCCCTATCCTTGTTTTTACCATTCACGACATGTTCCTGTCGATAACATTATCCTCTCATGTTCTCTTTTGTTGGAATTTTTTAACATGGTCTGTCGGATAATAGAGTAATGAGAAATGCTACTGATGTCTGCCATAGCTGGCTCTCTTTATCAGATAAAACAGTGAAATGAGAGCTTGATCAAGAAATATATGTACATATATATATATATATATATATATATATGTGTGTGTGTGTGTGTGTGTCCTCCTGCAACGACAGACACCCTCTCAAGCTGGCAATTTAAAAACAGTACCTGCAGCCAAGGGCGTATATAGGACCATAAAATGATGTCCTCTTGAGCCTCGAATCTTTTTTTTCATTTTGCACCTCACTCGGCTTGAAGTTAAAGCGGCTGCTTCTTAGGAATGCCACCAGGGCGACGGTTGTCGCAGTGCTTAACACCGGTGGTGCGTGTTTACTGAAAATAGTCTGGGGTACGTGTGAATCCGACTGCGATGGCGACTCCGACATAGTCTGGGGTACGTGTGAATCCGACTCCGATGGCGACTCCGACATAGTCTGGGGTACGTGTGAATCCGACTCCGATGGCGACTCCGACATAGTCTGGGGTACGTGTGAATCCGACTCCGATGGCGACTCCGACATAGTCTGGGGTACGTGTGAATCCGACTCCGATGGCGCCTCCGACATTGCCCTCCCGTCCGAGGGCAGGTCACATCATCTGACCGCTCGGGCGCACACATCGCTCCGCCACTCGACCTATTGCCACTTCTCGGTCATTGACCTATTGCCACTTCTCGGTCATTAACCTATCGCCACTTCTCGGTCATTGACCTGTTGCCACTTCTCGGTCATTGACCTATTACCACTCGTCGGTCAGTAGCCTATTGCCTCTCCTCAGATATCTTGCTGCACGGCTCGTTGGAATCGCTCGACAGACATTGATCTGCTGCCAGGACCTCTGGTCAATGACCTCCCTGCCAGGACCTGAGGTCAATGACCTGCCTGATTGGTATTCAACCAGCCCATGCCTGCTCTCGGCTGGGAGACTTCAACGGAATGAACTGGGGTTTATTGGTCAACCTTTTTCGGAAAAGGACTTTCTCAAGACTATCTGATGAACCATAAATATGGACAAGTAATACTGATGTTCAGGGATGGGTGAAGCATGTCATTTACAGAATGCTGTGCTTATCATTGCCTTTTACGCATTCTGCTCTTTCCACACTACAGCACAGATCTTTCCCCACTTTACCCGACTGCAGCACAGCCCTCTCGGTTTCAGAAGAACACTGCGCAGTTTCTCAATTCGAATCCATCAATTTCTCAATTTAAATACTCAATTGTCTTATCTCTTGCAGTGGATATTGTTCATGGAACCACTGGATGGTGCAGATGCAATGGCGCAGGTGCAATTGTAGCGCAACAAATAATCACTGGATAACTGAGGTGAACGAAACCAGCATGTCAAATGCTTATCACCGTGCGGTAAGTTAGCATGGGACAAAGGTATAAGGTGTTGATTTTTGTTTCCTTTTGTAAGATGAGCAAGCTAGCACACTTGCAAGTATCCTTCTCTGAACAACGAAAACATCCATTCCTCGCAGGTATGCCACGATGAGAAGTTGTCTGCTCCTTCCGTGTCTGCGATCTTCGTTCCTAGCACAGGGACTGGTATGTTCCCCACACAGAGACTGGTATGTTCTTTGTACAGGGACTGGTATGTTCCCCACACAAATACTGGTATGTTCTTTGTACAGGGACTGGTATGTTCCCCGCACAGGAACTGGTACTTTCTTCGTACAGAAATTGTATGTTCCTGACATTGAAATATTTTTGGGGGAAATCATTCCCCTCCCTCCCCTTCGCTCTCTCTTCAATCTTCCCTCTCCCTCTCACCCGCTCACTCACTCACTCACTCACTCCTCGCTGTCTTCCTTTCTCCCTTTCTCCTTCTCTCCATCTCTCCCTCCGTTTCTCTGTCACTCTGTACCTCATTTGTGGACGATTTTTGGCAGTTCCCCGGCCTGTCTGTGATAGAGGGCGCATTCGTTACGTCGGAAATTCCCGTACGTGGAGAAGAAAATTCCTGGACGAATCGTTGCTTTCTTTGCCGGCGCCAATTCACGTCAAATGAGCACTGCTGCTTAGATATGGCTTAATGAAAATACAGGCACACTTAGTTCCTATACATCTATGCTATAATCTTAAAAATTGCACATCTGTGAATTTTTCTTGTTGGCAGGGTTCTTAGCGTGAATGCAGAAAATGATCTGATTGTAGCACCGTTCAACAACAGTAGTTTGTCAGATGTGGCCAGATGGTCAGGCAGATGACGCCATCGATCATCTAATGATGAGTGCCGCAGCTTAAGCTGCAAGGTAGACGATTTGTTTTGATATACATTGATGTAATGCACTGGTATTGTTTGTTCGCGTCCCTCTGCTGGGCGTCGACATCCTGCCGAGAAGGTGAAGTAATGTCAGCTGAGTCTTCGATTCCCCAATTTCACGCGGAATTGCACAGGAAATGTCACATGCAATCCGTACAGAACGCCGGACTGCACGGAAGTGGTGGAATTCCCCGTGGAATACACGCAAAACAAAGATCTCAACCTAGGAATGACAGGAACCTATCTGACACAGCCACGCGGAGAACTGAGGTACCCTTCACCCCCCAGCCGGTTATCTGTCGGTGTGTGCCGTTTTTGGCGTCCGGACGCGGCCCATCCTGGCTCTGGGCTCTGATTCAGCACCAGCCGGCCAGTCGGACACGTGAGCCGGTCCGGCCGGCCAGTGTAGGCCGCCGTCGACCCGGGCCCACCGCGCAGCCTCCATTTTGCGGCCCGGCCTCCTCGGCCCGTGGTGGCTGTGTTTAAATATGGCCGCGGCGCGTCTTGCGCGCCGCTCGCGCTGGCCGCGCTCCCGCCATCGATTGCAGATAAATGGCGCGAAGCGGGAGCGTTCGTCACCGCGGCAGACGGCTACACCTTATTTCCCCATCGGGGGATCGCTGCGGATTCCGGATAATTCCGAGGCGATGTGCAGAACAGGCGCAGGTGCAGGTGTACATGTAGAGGTGTACATGTAGAGGTGTACATGTAGAGGTGTACATGTAGAGGTGTACATGTAGAGGTGTACATGTGCAGATGGACATGTAGAGGTGTACATGTACAGGTGGACATGTACAGATGGACATGTAGAGGTGGACATGTGCAGGTGTACATGCAGAGGTGGACATGTACAGATGGACATGTAGAGGTGGACATGTGCAGGTGTACATGCAGAGGTGGACATGTACAGGTGGACATGTGTAGGTGTACATGTACAGATGGACATGTACAGGTGTACATATACAGGTGGACATGTAGAGGTGTACATGTAGAGGTGTACATGTAGAGGTGTACATGTAGAGGTGTACATGTAGAGGTGTACATGTGGAGGTGTACATGTACAGGTGTACATGTAGAGGTGTACATGTAGAGGTGTACATGTACAGATGGACATGTATAGGTGTACATGTAGAGGTGTACATGTACAGGTGGACATGTACAGATGGACATGTAGAGGTGTACATGTACAGGCACTGCCTTCCAGATCCCAAAACATGGGCAAGCCCATAAGATTGTTTAATACAACGAAGAATGGCTCTTAGATGCTCCTGGGTTTTAGACATTGCGTGTAAAGAAAGCATACGACCTTCAATATACCAGGAGGTGCTGAGTTGACATCAAAAGTAACGTAACAAGCCCATAAGGGACACATTGAACCAAAGGTTAAATTGCATTTTTCAGACCTACTATTGTTCTTATTTGAGAGTTTGGGGAGGGAACGCTTATTTGCCATTGTAGTGCAAACGCACTTTAGAGTCTGTCCGTCTCCCCGCGACCCCTGATAAGAGTTTCTGCGTCGCCTAAAATGTGTTGAGTACACTCAACAACACAGTGCTCTGGGAGACTTAGGACGGATTTCGGCAGGCAAACGTGCAAACGGTTGCTTGAAATTTCAAAGATACCCGAAGATTTGTAAGGATTACGTCACTGTGATCGACTTAAGCCGACTGTGTGATGTGAATCGATGCGGTTGACTTACACGGACATCATGGTGTGAATCGATGTGGTCGACTTAAACTGACTGTGTGATGTGAATCGATGTGAACGTCTTAAGCCGACTGTGTGATGTGAATCGATGTGGTCGACTTACACGGGCAGTACGATGTGAATCGATGTGAACGTCTTAAGCCGACTGTGTGATGTGAATCGATGCGGTCGACTTACACGGACAGCATGGTGTGAATCGATGTGGTCGACTTAAGTTTCAATGTAGAATGTTCATAGATTTTGAGAAAGTTGCCGTATTGTGATAATTTTTCATAAAACAAAAAAGGTTTGGTTAATTTGCATTGTTTTCCCATACTGAATTTGCATTGTTTTCCCATACTGAATTTGCATTGTTTTCCCATACTGAATTTGCATTGTTTTCCCATACTGAATTTGCATTGTTTTCCCATACTGAATTTGCATTGTTTTCCCATACTTAATTTGCATTGTTTTCCCATACTGAATTTGCGTTGTTTTCCCATACTGAATTTGAATTGTTTTCCCATACTGAATTTGCATTGTTTTCCCATACTGAATTTGCATTGTTTTCCCATACTGAATTTGCATTGTTTTCCCATACTGAATTCGTCAGACTCAGTCGGACACTGAGTGACTCCATCCACCACCGAAAAAAATGGCAAAAACATTTCGATCTTTTAAATCTAGCAACCTCAAATCAATTACTTATTGACCATCCGATGTTAAAATGTTCGAAAATGGATAGCCAGGCGGGCTGGCATTCAGAATAAGTAGGTGTATAGATGGTAACTCCCACGATATACCAGATCTTCTAACCCTTCTTGGGACCCAGCTGCTGCTACCTGCCTATTGGACGCAAATCCCCTCTTTGTCATCCTCAGAGGAGTTTGTAATCGGGAGTGGCGGAACCATGGATCAGCAAGATGACTCATTGGGTAGCTCAGCACGGCTCACCTTCAGACGACCGACCGTGATCGTCATGTGCGGATCTAATAATAACGCCGACGGCTCGTTTGACGGTGAGCTGTGATAATGGTCGTGGAGACGTTTTGCTGCTCCGGCATTGTTCCAACTGACCGCTGATGCGGTGTTCTGGAGGCGATAATGCCGCCAGTTTTGCGATGACGACCGGGCTCGATGGTGCCTGGTTATAGTGTCGTAAACCTCCGACACGTTGCCTCTTCTCGTACCCTTTACGGCCGTACAGTTGACCCTTTACCGTTTGACGACACACAGCCTTTACAGGCACGGACATTTTCGGACGGGGTGAGGCGCTCAGCTGAGGCTGCGATGCCACAGCAGTCGTGGGTGCGTCAGGGGGTGCGGGCGGCACGCGGTCGGCCGGCCAAGCGGACGGCCGCAATAAAATGGCGGCCGTTGACCTGTGGCGGGCGTGCCGGCGCCGCGGCCCCACACCACCGCCACGACAGCCGTGTCCGGCTCGGTAACTCACCCACATGGCCGCGGCGACCCCGCTCCGTGCGCCACCCCTCACTGGCCGCCAGCGCCGGCACCGTTGCACGTGCACTCGCCGCCGTCGGCCGACTAGTCGGCCTCGCCGTGCAACGGCCGGCCGCGCCGCCACCGCTGGCGGCGGCGGCGCGTCGGCCTGCCGGCCCCCGGACACCGCACGCAGTGGCGGCGGCCGGTGGCGACTGGTGATGACCTAGGCGGCCACCCGCCGTCCGTGCATACGGTAGACAAACATGCAGAGACCTTGCCTGAGATTGAATTCGAAAATAATTCCCCAAAAGCGGCCACGTGGTCTGGTTCTTCATAAAATGATTTCCAAGCTTCGCTCTACATGTGATCTATCGGCGCCGCCACACATTTTGTATAGGGTGGGGACGGGAAAATGTGATGTGATTTATCCATGCAACTTAATAGTAGGCGCAGTGTTGAGTTTCACGAAGCTCAGGGGGAGGTCTTCCTTGTTCCCCATGGTGATGACGCTCATGAGTGATATCCAGCAATATGGTAGTCGTAAGTTGTTTACAGAAGTAAATTCATCTCGTCGTTGGACCATTCCCCGAACAGTAAAATATTTCGTTCTGGCGGTGATTTTCGAGCACGGCAAAATGTCTCCTGGACTTCATCCCGCTTGTCGTAGTTCGATTCACCCATATCAAGCAGCAGGCTGCGCTTCAAACATCCGGCGGCGCGGCTAACCGCAGATCAGGTCAACCAAACTTCTTCCAGGTCGTGTCACGCAGAGGATGGTCAAGTGGTCAGGCACCGGTGGCGGTAGCACCGCTGGACGGACGTCTCTGACGTGAAGAGATGACTGCACGCACGACAGAATTCCTTCCTGCGGAGAAGCAGACTTACGAGACATGCAATTAGCATCCCTATAACATTATTCCAACCGTGAGATATACATGTCTGTGAATCTGTTGTTTACGTACCCATGAGCAGGAGTACCGGAAGCGTCTGCCTGACCTGATGTGACTACGCTCAGCACCCTTACGCACATAAAAATAAGGAGTGAGTCGCGGGACTTCCAGCAAAGAGATGGGAAGCAGTCAATTCAGGTTAATCACACAAGCAACCCCTCGAAGTGCGAGGCGGAATACTGACCAAAGGGCAGGGCGCATTCGTATATAAAACAGATTGCGTGACTCTCCATTACTTCATCAAATCTAAACTGCAAGCACTATTAGAAGCCATTCGTCATTGGTCAGGCCTTGATCGGACGAGGAAAATGAGCAGGCTGGGGCTCCCCTGCTGCGGGAACATGGGTGGTCTGTGGGGTTCCCCTGCTGCGGGAACACGGGCGGGCCTAGGCTACACTACTGCAGGAACATGGGCGGTCTGTGGGGTTCCCCTGCTGCAGGAACATGGACGGTCTGTGGGGTTTCCCTGCTGCAGGAACATGGACGGTCTGTGGGGTTCCCCTGCTGCGGGAACACGGGCGGGCCTAGGCTACACTACTGCAGGAACATGGGCGGTCTGTGGGGCTCCCCTGCTGCAGGAACATGGGCGGTATGTGTGGCTCCCCTGCTGCAGGAACATGGACGGTCTGTGGGGTTCCCCTGCTGCGGGAACACGGGCGGGCCTAGGCTACACTACTGCAGGAACATGGGCGGTCTGTGGGGCTCCCCTGCTGCAGGAACATGGGCGGTATGTGTGGCTCCCCTGCTGCAGGAACATGGACGGTCTGTGGGGCTCCCCTGCTGCAGGAACATGGGCGGTATGTGTGGCTCCCCTGCTGCAGGAACATGGACGGTCTGTGGGGCTCCCCTGCTGCAGGAACATGGGCGGTCTGTGGGGCTCCCCTGCTGCAGGAACATGGGCGGTCTGTGGGGCTCCCTTGCTACAGGAACAGGGGCGGGCCTAGGCTACACTGCTGCAGCAACATGGGCGGTATGTGGGGCTCCCCTGCTGCGGGAACAGGGGCGGGCCTAGGCTACACTGCTGCAGGAACAGGAGCGGTCTGTGGGGCTCCCCTGCTGCAGGAACAGGGGCGGTCTGTGGGGCTCCCTTGCTGCAGGAACATGGGCGGTCTGTGGGGCTCCCTTGCTGCAGGAACATGGGCGGTCTGTGGGGCACTCCTGCTGCGGGAACATGGGCGGTCTGTGAGGCTCACCTGCTGCGGGAACAGGGGCGGTCTGTGGGGCTCCCCTGCTGCGGGAACAGGGGCGGTCTGTGGGGCTACACTACTGCAGGAACATGGGCGGTCTGTGAGGCTACACTACTGCAGGAACATGGGCGGTCTGTGAGGCTCCACTGTTGCGGGAACAGGGGCGGTCTGTGGGGCTACACTACTGCAGGAACATGGACGATCTGTGAGGCTACACTACTGCGGGAACAGGGGCGGGCCTAGGCTACACTACTGCGGGAACAGGGGCGGGCCTAGGCTACACTACTGCGGGAACAGGGGCGGGCCTAGGCTACACTACTGCAGGAATAGGAGCGGTCTATGGGGCTCCCCTGCTGCAAGAACATGAGTAGGCTATCGGCTCTCCTACTGCAGGCACAGGAGCGGGCACCACACCCAAACAGGGAACTTACGCGCTGACCATAACTGCGGCTCTCGGCAGCCTGCAGACATGCACCTCATTGCGTCTAATTTTCGCTCAAATGCAGGAATGTCATAAATAAGCAACGGCTATTTCCATAATTCGTCACAGTCTGCAGCGGATTCAGCCTGGGAGTTTAGAGGAATGGAGGGATGGCAAACCTCGTGATGACGTTCGCATGGGAAAAAAGAAGGGAAGACTGGAGCATTGGTCACACTTCTGCGGTTGACTTGTGGTTAAAGCCCAGGTAGATTCCCACGTGTAGGTTAAGGCACGAATGATCGCAATAGTGAGGCGAATCACCTGAGGATCTTGAAAGGATTTCATTACATAATATCTAATTTCAGAAAGCTATTCTAACTCGCAAAAAGTGCCTAGGTTTCTGCAGGTTGAAACTTCGGTGTCCTTCACAAAGAGCTTCGAAAGAACATTCCTCATTTCCAAGGAACATATGTTCTTTGCATACAAAGAATGAACCTTGAGGCAGTGGATAAGCACAAGTGGGTCCTGGAGATATTGATTGAACTCGAATTATAATTTGTTGTGGACATTTAAATATTATATAATTGGTGGAAATAACCATGTTACGATGAACGGAAAGCTTCAAGAGGGAATCCCCCTTCCAAGCCTTGCGCATTTCATAATGATGTTAGGCAAGGAAAAGTATAAAGGATGGAAATGCCCTTTCCCACCCCTGCAATATATATCTGACTTATACTACTGTTGGCATATTGGCTTGGAATGAAGAGGAGGTAGGAAAAAATGGCACATCATAGCAAAATATTTACCTACGTGTGCTATGCATTGAGTAAGGCAGGAATGCCAGGCCACATAAGTAAAGGGCACTATAGTATGCTTAAGTCATTCCGGTGAGATCCTCACACCCTGTCTCGGAGGGAGGGGGCGTCATTTTATACCCCCTCTAAATTCCAAACTAAACGTTGCACTAAAACGAAAGTTGTGACTTCAGAAAGCGTTCGACGAGCAGGGCCCAAAGCCACCCCAAAATTGTATCCCCAAAAAGTGACGTCACTAAAAGCTGTTCCCACTAAAAGCACGGTCATCTCTTACAGGCTATCAGAACAAACAGGATGAACTTGCCTAAAACACAGTCATCTCCTACAGGATACGAGAACAAACATGACGAACGTACCTAAAAACAGTCATCTCTTAAAAGCCAGTCATCAACTACAATCTTAAAAGTTGACGGGGTAGCTGACAGAACGGGGACCGAGGAGTGTGTTTTGGCTAATCGAGCACAAAAAGAACTAGTTATGACCACGGCTGGCGAAATATAGTACGTTCCGAGGACCAGGATATTATAGAACAGAAACCAAATTGAATCGTCTTACAGAGCAACATAAGTGCATGACATAATGGTTTCATTCCAAATGAAGATTAGTCAAGAACAAATGCATTGAACCTTGAACAGAAGGAATATATAAAATATAAATCAACGGTAATTCCATGCAACTAATTTCCAGCATATCACAGAGCTCAGCATAAATGCTGCGTGAGAACATTGGCTTCCAATAGCTATCAAAAACAATGCTTGGAAGTGCGCACTACTTATTTTGGGTATGGACTTGCAATTTTGTAATCTTTCGAAGCTAGCCCCTTTAGTTCCCAGCTGTTCGCCTTGCATGGCGTTTTTAGGAGCCGTTTCACTCTGCCGCCGTGGGAGGAACGTCCGCTAAATGGGCCTGCATCAGTATGAACACCTCAAGCCGAGGCTCAGACGTGGATGACCGAATCACTGTCAGGGTCGTGTCTGTCCACATTGAAGAAGGTTCGGCCAGAATCGCTGTCAGGGTCGTGTCTGTCCACATTGAAGAAGGGCCGGCCAGAATCGCTGTGAGGGTCGTGTCTGTCCACATTGAAGAAGGTCCAGCCCGAATCGCTGTGAGGGTCGTGTCTGTCCACATTGAAGAAGGGCCGGCCCGAATCGCTGTGAAGGTCGTGTCTGTTCACATTGAAGAAGGGCCGGCCAGAATCGCTGTGAAGGCCGTGTCTGTCCACATTGAAGAAGGGCCGGCCTGAATCGCTGTCAGTGTCGTCCACATTGAAGAAGGTCCGCTCCACTGTTGTCGCTGGCACTGGCAATTGTTACCGGCATCTTCAGAGCTGGACACTGAGCCGTGAAGGCCTCTGACGAGCAGCTTCGCAAGCTGTCGACGTTCGTTGTTGATCGCCCCCGGTGCAAGAACGTCCACCGCTGTATAATTAACTCGTGCATATCGTTAAAGTGTGCAAAGTTCTGAATTCAATGTACTGGATAAATATACGGTGCAGTTTATTTATTGTTTCATGATTAGCTTCAATGTGTGGATAGTTGCATGGGCAGGCATAATTAGAGTTCCATACAAAATGGACTCTCACTATTTCTGCGTTGCTCTCCAGCACCCAGAATTGAAGTCCTATCTATAACTTAAAAACACCACATGAAGCATAGCTCCTTGGCCACACATTTGCACTTCATTCGCAACAACAAACATTTCTGGGTTTACGCAGCCGTTGAGCAGAGGTAGTTTCTTTAGTTATTTATTTTAGTCCGGATATCGGGCAAGTTACGCGCTGCTGGGTCAGGCTACAACATTGCAAAATCAATGGGAAGACTTGGAAAGTGAAGTTCAGAAAACTTCCAAGCAAAACATAGTTGTTGTCTTTGAATGCTGTCACCACTATGAAAACCTTTATTGAGTTGTCGTCTCGGTAGCTCAGTTGGTTAGATTGCTGGCCTGCACTGGTCTCTCCTGTCCTGGCAAGACAGGGTTCGAGTCGCTTCACGCGCTCGCATTTAGCCCGCGGCTGGGAGGGTCGGGTGGCAACTGGCCCGATAAGGCCGGGGACGAGCTATAGGTGGTGTTGGTGCATTGGCGGCGAGCTAAACCCTCGGTCAAAATTCCGGCGTAGAACTCGAATTCATGGATGTGGTGTCGGGGCCAAGGTTCACGCCACAAGCTGGGCTTCGCAATATAATTATGGTCCTTAAAGCCACCCCAGCAAGAATTTGGAATATAATTATTTCGTTTAGCAAACTTGTGGAAAATTTGCGTTGTCATGAACATCAACAGGCCAAGCTGCCCAGTTAACTAAATTAAACGCCCAACAATCACGTTTTTCGAATTTTACTCTGGTTTCATTGGGTTTCCTGTAGTACATCTAATCCCACACAAAGTGATAGAACTTTCCCCATGGTCCGAAAATTACATGATTGAGGCATCTCAATACTGGTTGTTATGTAGGAACACTGCTGTGTTGTGCTGTATAATGCATGCAGCTATGGTGGCCATGTATGCACAAGTGAAACAAGTGTGTTGTGACAGCAAGCAAAGAAGAGCAGACAAAGACAAATTATGCTTCCGATAGCAAAAGTAACCAATGATTCCAAATTATACGTTTTGGTGCTTATTTTCACTGACAGATATCCCAATGAAATATTTTCTGTTGTAGCGTATCACATAGTTATGTTATTTTCCACTTGATTCCGTTTTGTTCTAACTTGGTTTTTATATGGCAACTGACACCCGCAATGCTCAAGGTCCAGGTTTCCCCTGCATTTTCGTGCAATTTTGTCAGGTCACCGGTACCCCTCGTCAGCCCGTGCCACAATGTACAGGCCAGGGTGTTCCTGGATCCAACGTGTCAGAAATTACAGAACAGGCAATGGTAAATTTGATGGTGTATTCATTTAACGCCACCCACTGAATAGTGTTGAACATATGCCTGGCGCCGTTGATATATTCAATGGTCTCAAAAGCGCCACTTCGGCACCCATTCCATCCGTTCGTATTTATGGCAATACTGTGGATGGCATAGCAAATTAAGAAACTAATGGCAGATAATATGGGTGTATGCTTGGGGAATTCATACTTAAGCCGAAGTAAAAACGCACGCAAGATGGCCAACCGTTCATCTGCGCCGTGCACTGAAGCCGTTCCCTTCCGTTCGTCTGCAGTGCGGTGCATACGTTTGTATGCACCGCACTGCCCGGCTAGAATAGCTGCCAACTGTGTTCAATACACGTGTCTGCCCCACACTGCGCGGCCAGAGCTGCCAACTGTGTCCAATACACGTGTCTGCCCCACACTGCGCGGCCAGAGCTGCCAACTGTGTCCAATACACGTGTCTGCCCCACACTGCGCGGCCAGAGCTGCCAACTGTGTCCAATACACGTGTCTGCCCCACACTGCGCGGCCAGAACTGCCAACTGTGTTGAATACACGTGTCTGCACCACACTGCGCGGCCAGAAGAACTGCCAACTGTGTCCAATACACGTGTCTGCCCCACACTGCGCGGCCAGAGCTGCCAACTGTGTCCAATACACGTGTCTGCACCACACTGCGCGGCCAGAGCTGCCAACTGTGTTCAATACACGTGTCTGCACCACACTGCGCGGCCAGAGCTGCCAACTGTGTTCAATACACGAGTCTGCATCGCACTGCGAGAATAGAATGTATGCCAACTGCAAAGTACCAATAATAAACCGCAAGGCTGAATGGTTGATACTCTTCCTTTAGAGCAATGAGAAGTTTCAACGCAATTTAGATTCAAGCTTTCGCTATTAGAATTCCGGTGAAAGCTAAAAAATATTTAAAATTATTCATTTTAAAATAATCTTTGATTAAAGCAGCCATTGTCAGATCATAGGTTCCAACAGTGAGGAAACATAACTAGAATAATCCGTCCTGGATTAAAATATTCAAGCAGTACCAAAATATCAGATCGAAAGTATCGTTATTTTATTTAGAATCGGGTGATGTATGCGCTGACAGATTAAGTGCCTACCTAATTCCCCAAACCTTTACTACAATTGCACTGGACGTCTGTGGAACGATGTGTTTGTGGTTATATGTCCCACGAGACTAATGAGAACACGTCAGATATGGTTCAAGGGTCCAAACCTACTTTCCTCATCTGAATTTGTCCTTTTGAAGTTTTTGTGCTTCAAGTTAGGTGGAGCAAATAGGTACTCGTATTCGTTCTTTTCGACTTAGACAGGGCAGCCCTGCCTTTGATGCCCGTCCTTGGACCCGCCACTAAGCACAGTGTCATCCAGACTTGGAATGTGCAACAAAGTAGCTCGATTGCAGAAATTGCGCTGCCAATTTTGCCCATATGTGCTTTCAAAAAACAATCTGATTCGGCTAAAATTGGATGCAGCTTTGCCGACATCACGCTTATCTGTAGAACACAGGCGTTAGTGAAGACATTAGAGCTTAAGCGCTGTAACAAAGCATTATTGTGGTTTCAAAAGCGCGATGGTCGGATCGGGTCAGGCAGAGCTAGGTCAGGCAGGGCTGGGTCAGGCAGAGCTGGGTCAGGCAGAGCTGGGCCGGGCCGGGTCAGGCAGAGCTGGGTCAGGCAGGGCTGGGTCAGGCAGAGTTGGGTCAGGCAGAGCTGGGTCAGGCAGAGCTGGGCTGGGCCGGGTCAGGCAGAGCTGGGTCAGGCAGAGCTGGGTCAGGCAGAGCTGGGCTGGGCCGGGTCAGGCAGAGCTGGGTCAGGCAGAGCTGGGCTGGGCCGGGTCAGGCAGAGCTGGGTCAGGCAGAGCTGGGTCAGGCAGAGCTGGGCTGGGACGAGTCAGGCAGAGCTGGGTCGGGCAGAGCTGGGCCGAGCCGGGTCGGACCGAGTAGAATGAAGATGAATCATCAGTCATCGGACCGAAATGAACTTTAGTCGTAAATGGATCGCCCGAGCTTCACCCTGGCTCGCGACTAGCAATATTGCTATTAGTAGGAAATTAGATGTTACCGCAGGGGTACTGTGGAACCAATATATTAGCTATGGCATCCGTCACATTCCAACTCACAAATCAATTCACAACATGACGAGACCTTAATCACGCAACAAAAACTGGAGTTTGATTATTCGCCACAATATTCCGACTCAATAACGTGATCAGATAGGACATTTGGACCTTCTAGTTGGATCAGTGTCAATCAAGGCTGTAGCTTGTGCCGATTAATTAATGTTGTTCATTAATTAATTACTTAATTTATTTATGTGTGGATGCTTGTGCATGTGCAAGTTCAAACCTGAAAACCAAATGCAGTGGTGCTTCACGAACGTTTTGAAAAATTAGAAGTCATGACTGATAAAGACTTCAAAGAATCACCTAGATAGACGAAATAAATACAATGCTATCAACTATTCGACCTTGGTTTGGAAATACAAGTTGTTGGCCACCGTTATGGACATGTGTCATCCAGAACCACCTAGCCCGTCCCCCATTCGTTCCTTTCCATGCACCATCCTGACAGGAATAGTTGATTGTGGTGGACCAATTTGGGGGCATAAATGACCAAGTTTAACAGTGTTAGAAAAGCTATCTGGTTTGGGATCAATTTCATTAATCTGGTTCGGTAGGTTTGTAAGTGTTGGCCGTTATTTGCTTGAATGCATTCTACTGCATCATCAACGTACAGATATGGAGACAAATTCCTGCTTATGCTAGGGAGGTACTTCATGTACAATATAAAAATCGGCGATTCAAGAATGGAGCCTTGGTGAGAGTCAATATTTCTTTGGGCGAAAAGGGATCTGAGAGCCGAACTGGCAATAGGTTTCGATATCCTAGTGAAGCATTGAAAAGTAAACGCTGAGGGCGTCCGAAATGACTGGGGATTCAGGACCTTCTCCTGAGCCCACTTGAAAGGAGAGCGAAAATGTATTAGGTGGAGCAGCCATCCATTTTTTAAGAATTATATTCCGAGTATTGCACGTGTCATTGCTCAGCAAATAACTTGCTGTATGGCTTTCCTTTGCTTCTTTGATTGTGCTGCCTAAAGTTAAGGAATGAATGTGCCGGTAAAAGGGTGATTACAATATGTACCATATGCTCTGCGGACTAGCTCAAGTCACACCGAAAGCCCGCCGATTCGCTTCAATGCTGCGCTCGTTCGTAGCCTGCCGGCGGCGGCACGAACGACGGCGGCGGCGGCGGCGGTTCGATGGTGCGGCCGTGACTGAGAGAGCAGGCAACACGGCCCGACAGGCCACACGGGCGGCCGGCAGCATAGCGGCCGTCAGTGCCGACACAAACCATCTCTCGGTCGGCACTCGGCGCGGCGGCGGCCGCCTGGTTTATGACGGCTGTGTGGGGCACCTGCAGATCTGTCGACTGTTGCTCGCCGGCTCCGCCGGCCGGTCTGCCCGGCTGCCGCGTGCACCAGACGCCCGACTGCACCTGCCAGACGGCCGTGCCGAGTCCAGGCCGCGGCCCGGCAGACAGGCCAGACCGTCTGGCGGCTGGTGCGTCTCGACCCCCCCCCCCCCCCCGGCGTGCTCGGCGCGCGACTGCTGGGCGGCGGCAGAATTACGGCGTCTGCCGATGACGCGTTCGACCCGGCTCTGCTCCCGGCGTCGCAACGAAGTGACGGCGTCGGCAAGCGTCGGGCGGTCTGCTCTGTCTCGATGTGATTGCGCAGCACCGCAATAGTGATGCTGCGCAATCACTATTACGCAGAAATTAGAGTGATTATAAAAGTTGAAGGAAGCGATGTACCGTGTGCTTCCCTCAACTTGCGTATTGTGCGCTCACACTATATGAGCAACGGGTAGTCCCAATTATGGCTGAAGTGGTCCATATACATCCTGTTGTTGAGCTAGGGCGCGCAGCCCTTTGGGTTTAGGCGTATTTCAAACCACAAACTTCACCATACATTTGCATTGATGCCCTGTATGTTTTCTGCTACGAACCAACGTTTGTCGGTTTTGTTCGGTCTGCACAGCGAGGCAGTGCCACACTGGGTGTTCCCTTCTGTGTCTCACAGCCGCCTCTGCCCATCTGCCCGATGACGGAACGCTCTGGTACTCCTTTCTGTGTATCACAGCCGGATCTCAGCCGTCTCTGCCTATCTGCCCAGTGACGGACCGCTCTGATACTCTTTTCTGTGTCTCACAGCCGGATCTCAGCCGCCTCTGCCCATCTGCCCAGTGACGGACCGCGTCTGCACTCCCTCCTGTGTCTCACGGCCGGATCTCAGCCGCCTCTGCCCATCTGCCCTGTGACGGACCGCTCTGGTACTCCCTTCTGTGTCTCACAGCCGGATCTCAGCCGCCTCTGCCCATCTGCCCAGTGACGGACCGCGTCTGCACTCCCTCCTGTGTCTCACAGCCGGATCTCAGCCGCCTCTGCCCATCTGCCCAGTGACGGACCGCGTCTGCACTCCCTCCTGTGTCTCACAGCCGGATCTCAGCCGCCTCTGCCCATCTGCCCAGTGACGGACCACACGGCGCTGTGTGGCCACCCAGGCGTGGCCGTTTACGTCACGTTAACGCCCAGTTAGCGGCTCGGAATCTGTGAACGCTAAGTGCAAGTGCGAATGTAAAATATCGTGGAGAATGGGAAGCGAAGACGTGCATTTATGGTTACGCGCGAATACATCCGCAATCGTTCGCAAAGCACTTGTGCTGTCCGCGCAAGGGAAGATCCGGTGTAGTGGATGCGAAAGAGGTTCGTGTGGTCAACGGTGTGGTATCGCTAAATATGTGGCGGGAAGCATAAATAATAATTTCAAGTTCGGCAGGCTCGGGATAGAATGGAAAGCCGCTTCAAGTAAGTATGCTATTCAGTTCGTATATTCCGTCCGTTTCCAAGCAAAAATCGGTTGAAATCTTCAACAAATTCGTTCTAAATGTTGTGCTCATTATTTACATGGGTTACTAAAATGTATTATGTATACTTCTTTTTTTAAATAGAAGGTGCCACCTCAAAATACGTCAACTCGTTCAATTAATTGAATTGCTGTGTAACTGAGTGAAATCTGTGTTGGAAAAAGCCAGGCGTGGCTTTGGGTGCGCACGCATGCTGAAGGACCGTGCTCATTAATACCTCATTAATACTTCTGTCGTTTCTTGCGTGTTCCCTGCCTCGTGGAAAAACTGCTTCTGTTGTTCCACTTCACAAATCCGGGCCTCGCGATGTCGCCAGTAACTTTCGTCCAATCACTATTTTGCCAGTCTTATCCAAGTTATGTGAAAATGTTGTCTACTTAGTTGTCCTCTAATCTAGTCACTAATCACATGCGTGTCTCCTCCCAGTATGCCAAACAGGCCGTGTCATCCGACGGAGGACGCTCTGGTCTACGCCGTCGAGTGGATCACACGTCGTATCGGCATTGGTCACACCATCTCCATCGACCTGAGCAAAACATCGACAGCGCGACCTTGGTGTCCTGCAGAAGCTGCAGTGGCACGACGTCGAGCCGAGGTGGCTCCACAGCCGCCAGCTCAACATTGACAAACAAGCCCCAACGCCCTCGCCATTCGTGAAGATGCTGCCGGTCACCATGGGCCGCACCCTATCATGGGAGGAGCACGTACCCACGTTGTCAAAAAGAGCAACTCCATCCTGTTCTGTCTCCACAAAATCCGTCATCATCTCACACCCGAGGCACGCAAACTCCTGATTCAGTCTCACGTCTTCCCAGACGTCCTGGGCTTCCTCTTCGTCTGGGGCGGGACTGCCCGATGTCACCTTGGAAGAGTGCAGAAAGCGATGAACTTCGGGGCTATGACCGTCTCTGATGCTCGCCGTCATGATCACATCTTGCCGACAGTAGCAGCGTTGGGCTGGCGAAGTGTGCGCAACGTCGTCACCCACTGCGATAACATCGCCGTGTTTAGAGCCATGAATGATCCGCGGGCCCCTAGACGATTAGTTCTCTGTTTAGCGGTGGTCGGGCGTCTCCTGGCGCTTAGAGACGATTAGTTCTCTGTTTAGCGGTGGTCGGGCGTCTCCTGGCGCTTAGAGACGATTAGTTCTCTGTTTAGCGGTGGTCGGGCGTCTCCTGGCGCTTAGAGACGATTAGTTCTCTGTTTAGCGGTGGTCGGGCGTCTCCTGGCGCTTCACCCGTGCGACGGTGGCTGGGGCGCTGGAGCCACCGACTTTCTGCCCCAACATATCACGCACAGCTTTCTACTTCCGGGCAGCCTCGTCCTGGAACATACTGCCGCCGGCCACTTCCGCTTCTCGGACACATTCGCTTCGCATCGAGTTCGTCGCGATGCTCAACTATATCTTTCAAATTGACTGCACGTGTCCGGTGTTTTATCTTTATGATGTTTTTTACCGCTTCCATTTTCGCTCGTGTATGTATTGTGTGATATTATGGCTGTGATCTTAAACCAAATATGAATAAATTGTATGCAATTGGCTTGTCAAACTCGCAACAACAATACAGCTACTTGCACCTGACGGAACAAGGCACACAGTTGGAGAGTGGGCAAAATATCAAGTCGGGAGGAGGATGCTGGCTCTCGAGCTAAGTACGTTCTGACCGCTGGTGGTACGCGACGGGGCACGCCAGCATAAGGGTTGTCATTATCTTCATCAACCAAAACGTGCGAGCCGTTGGAGAGCCCGGCCGAAGCCGTTGGCCGGGGCAGGATTTCGTGCCACATCCGAAGATCGTATCCAGCCCCACACTATGTCATAGCATTACGGACTGATACATGCTGGTACTGGTACAACATGGTACGGCTGGTACGTGCGGCGGCGTGAAGCGTGACATTCTACCAACTCCCAGTTCTCGAACCAGAATCTCCATGGGGGGAGACTCCGGGGGAGTCAGGAACCTCCCTGGATTGTTGGACCCTTATTAGACCCTCCATAAAAATCTGCGTTGAAAGAAAAGTAAATATAAATGCAATGAAATAAATAGAAGGGATTGAGAGAACACCCAAACCAATGCATTTTCCTTTCATGTTTGAACTTGTTATAATAATTATGAAACTGATCGGTAAGCTGCCAATATATGGTTCAAATTCGTTGTCGAAAAGGTCTAAAGAGCAATGAAAAGCTTTGCAGCCGAAATTTTTTCATCGTACTTTAGGCCATTTCGATCACAAATTTCAACAATGCATTGGCATGTTACCGAGCAGTTTTGTAATTATTAGAATTATAGAATTATGTAATTATTAGTCTATGTCAGTCCTTCTCCAATTTATAAAATATTTTGGATTTTTGCTTGCCTGTGACTGAGAGAGCAATTCTTGCTGCGGGACCCCCGCATGGAAACCCTAGAGGCTTCCACCTATGAGGAGCCCAACTTGCATTGCATCGGGCATTCCCTTATGAATTTCTGATAGCTAGGAGGTACAAATGCCCAAGATTTACCCTTCACCTTTGACCGGCAAGCCGAGTTTTGTTTTACTTCTGTGGTAGGGAATGTTTCTGACCGCGGCGATGTGTTGTAGGCCAACGTCAAAAGCGAAGTGTTTGTGTTATCATGGCTTCCAGTCACTTTGCTTGGTGGGCAACAGCTCACATTTGCGATTGTACGCACCGGTCACACGTGTGAATATATGTAAATACTGTATGTTTGAACATTGCTGTGATGTTACTTGTAGGTTAAGCCTAGACTTATATGTGCAGGGCTTTACTTCCCATCCTTCTAGACCAGTGTATTGGTGACACGCTCTGCTGCCTAACTGAAACGCTTCTGTCACACGGACGTCGCACCAACACTGCACCAACCACTGCCAACTGCCAAATTATGACAACGGACGCTGCACCAACACTGCACCAACTACTGCCAACTGTCCAATCATGCCAACGGACGTTGCACCAACACTGCACCAACCACTGCCAACTGCCAAATCATGCCAACGGACGTTGCACCAACACTGCACCAACCACTGTCAACTGCCAAATCATACCAACGGACGTTGCACCAACACTGCACCAACCACTGCCAACTGCCCAATCATGCCAACGGACGTTGCACCAACACTGCACCAACCACTGCCAACTGCCCAATCATGCCAACGGACTTTGCACCAACACTGCACCAACCACTGCCAACTGCCCAATCATGCCAACGGACTTTGCACCAACACTGCACCAACCACTGCCAACTGCCCAATCATGCCAACGGACGTTGCACCAACACTGCACCAACCACTGCCAACTGCCCAATCATGCCAACGG
This sequence comes from Ashinkailepas kermadecensis, assembly GCA_034440615.1. Classification (NCBI taxonomy): domain Eukaryota; kingdom Metazoa; phylum Arthropoda; class Thecostraca; family Neolepadidae; genus Ashinkailepas; species Ashinkailepas kermadecensis. The sequence goes on from JAOTOM010004012.1 coordinate 45,397, forward strand.
ACTTTGCACCAACACTGCACCAACCACTGCCAACTGCCCAATCATGCCAACGGACGTTGCACCAACACTGCACCAACCACTGCCAACTGCCCAATCATGCCAACGGACTTTGCACCAACACTGCACCAACCACTGCCAACTGTCCAATCATGCCAACGGACGTTGCACCAACACTGCACCAATCACTGCCAACTGCCAAATTATGACAACGGACGTTGCACCAACCCTGTATCAACCACTGCCAACTGCCAAATCATGCTCGCCAACACGACACCTGTGTTACCTTACCTGTGCGGCGGGGCTAGCATGCCACGTTTGAAATTCGGACATCGCCGGCAATTTCCCAGAAACTCCATAATCCGGTTCGCGAGGCAGCGTGAGGAACAATAATTTGTATATCAATGATAACGAAACTCAGTTTACGATCGGCTGTAAATCTCGGGCAAATTGCACGGACAGCATAGTCCGAGTTATTATGTGAAAACATAATAACACGTACACCCGGTCATAAAATGTTAAATAGCTGGTGAGTTGATGAGGTGGGCACGAAAGCCACTGCCACCCCGCCGCCTCAAAATTATCAGCCGCCAGCGAGGTGCGCCGAGGTATCACGGTGACAGTGCGGAATCCGAGTATGTGTGAAAAGCCAATTGGGCGTGTCGTGTGGTGCACCATTACCAGGCCGTTCTGCCATCTCTAGTCTCCGCCGGTAGCCGCATGACAGATCACCCGTGGCCGCGCTGGTCTGGCCCGCATGACAGATCACCCGTGACCGCGCTGGTCCGGGCCCGGATTGTGTTCCTCTCTGTCTGCTGGCAGATCCTGATGTGCAGCCGCACGGCGGTTTTTGTATCCATGCGCGTGTTATTGTGGCAGGAATTTGCTTCAAACACAAAGTTGTTTAGCACAAGAAGCTTTCAGTGTAAACTACAACACTTGCCCCTTCATTTTAAACGCAGGAGGTGCGGGAACTTCAATGCGCAGCCGCTTGGTGGCGGCCCACGGCCGTCCTCGTGTTTCCCGACCTGAACAAGCTGCCCAGTCTGTGTCTGCGCATAGTCACAGGACATAGTGCCATGGATACGGTGGCCTCACTTCACCCCACTGAACTCCTGTCCTCGGATATGCACCACCGCATGCCATGAATGTTTAGATTCATTCCCTGAAGTGTTGTCGAATGGTGTTTTAGCACTACATGTAGCGTGCGTAACCCGAAATATGGGCAATTGAGCTCTTGAGGCAGTACTGTTGATGATTCTGACGTAAGCTAACTACACCTCTCCTCCATAATTCACATCGGAGCTTAAAAAAATGCTAGAGGTCTACCAATACTAAAGTGTGCAAAATAAAAACATCGAATGGCTTGCCCCGTATGGTACCATACTAAATACGATTATCGGGACGGGGAGGGGTGGAAGCTCGGATGGATAACGAAGAGCCTTGGGCCCCTCCAGAGGTAGGAGCCTCAATATTTGCCTAAAATTCACGTTCGCAGGTTCAATGCGCTATTCGCAAAGGAGCCCACGTATAACTAACATGACATTGTTTTGTATTTTTAGCGTGTCCCTTTTTGAAGTAATAAGAAAATGATAGGAAAGTCCATGAATAACATTTGCGACCTAATATGAACCCTTTTCACTGGTAATCTCTTATCCTGTGTTTTCAAACAAAATGTCAATCTCTTACGGAGGCAGCTTTATGAACCAGGGTCCTTCGCTAGGCAGAGCTTGTTGCGTTAACCATGGCCACACCACCAGATCCGTGGATTCCCATTCAGCGGTAGAATATTGTTTCTAGAACTTAACGTGCGGTCAATGCGCTGGCTTATGCTTATTAAGCCAGGGCATTGAGATAATAAGCTATATATAATATGCTTTTCTTCATATGAATACCCAAATGCCCGGACAAGTCTTTGCCTTGCCTGTGCGACTTCCTTGTGACACATTCTTACCTGGAATTGAAACAAAAGTTGAGCCGCAAGGCATTGTGGTACCATTTATCAACCAACATTTTCATCTCATTCAGAAACTTAACCAGCATCAAGGAAAATGTAGTTATGGAATTATGTATTTCACGTGATCAGGTCACTCCACGAAATGGAGGCTATTCTTCGACCGGCGTCGGTTGGTTACAGATGAGGTCGTATGATGTCTGCCTCTCACCTTGGCAGGAATGGCGGGCACTGCAGGGAATCGAACCCCGTACCTCTGACATGTCAGACGCTTAGCTTAAACACTGAGCTACCAACGTCCCTTCGACCGTCGTCGGCACAGAGTGCATGGTGAAGTGCATGTCAAAGCATACACATGAACACAAACACAAACACACAACACACAGCACAGACACACAACACAAACACACAACACAAACACACAACACAAACACACAACACAAACACACAACACAAACACACAACACAAACACACAACACAAACACACAACACAAACACACAACACAAACACACAACACAAACACACAACACAAAAACACACAACACAAAAACACAACACAAAAACACAACACAAACACACAACACAAACACACAACACAAACACACAACACAAACACACAACACAAACACACAACACAAACACACAACACAAACACACAACACAAACACACAACACACAGCACAGACACACAACACAAACACACAACACAAACACACAACACAAACACACAACACAAACACACAACACAAACACACAACACAAACACACAACACAAACACACAACACAAACACACAACACAAACACACAACACAAACACACAACACAAACACACAACACACAACACAAACACACAACACAAACACACAACACAAACACACAACACAAACACACAACACAAACACACAACACAAACACACAACACAAACACACAACACAAACACACAACACAAACACACAAACACAAACACAAACAACACAAACACACAACACAAACACACAACACAAACACACAACACAAACACACAACACAAAAGCACACAACACACAAACACACAACACAAAAACAACACAAACACACAAACACAAACACACAACACAAACACACAACACAAACCACAACAAACACACAACACACAACACAAACACACAACACAAACACACAACACAAACACACAACACAAACACACACAACACAAACACACAACACAAACACACAACACAAACACACAGCTCAAACACACAACACAAACACACAACACAAACACACAACACACAAACACACAACACAACACAAACACACAACACAAACACACAACACAAACACACAACACAAACACACAACACAAACACACAACACAAACACACAACACAAACACACAACACAAACACACAACACAAACACACAACACAAACACACAACACAAACACACAACACAAACACACAACACAAATACAAATACAAATACAAATACAAGTGAAAACATAAACACAAATACAAACACAAACACAAATACAAATGAAAACCTAAAAACAACACACAACACACAACATTCAGCACAAACGCAAACACATACACAAACAGAAACAGAAACACAAACACACAACACCAACGCAAATGAGCACACACATACATACACCACCATGCAACACACGCATAGCTCGCATGCACATAAACACACGTCATACACGATGAGAGGAGTCAGGTATGAAGGATGACGTTGCGGACTTTGGTTGGGAACATTCGTGACGACACGCTGGAAAGACCGCTACATATGGCATGCTGGGTGCACAGTCCCACCGCACGGTACGTGTATTGCCACTTTCCATGATTATGTATGACCCGGGACAGAGGCAGGTTATGGTGCCAGTGTTAGCACTGAGGCCAGGCCGACTTTCCAAAGATTCTTTTCTTCTTGGTATCACATCTCCCAACATCCAACGATCGCAGTTATATGTTATTAACTCCTATCGAAACGATTCATTCACGCATGAACCGTTTCAAGAACCGTACCGTACATCAAACCGTATGTCAAATATGCATATGACGTTTCATATGACGTATCTCGGGGCCCCGCCCCTTTACAACGCGTTGCAGCCGAGGTGCTCGCGTCATCGGCGTAGAGCGACTTTAAGGTAGGGGTTGCCAGACTTAAACGTGTGCCCATCGACCACTGTGATCGATAATTTCGTGAGTTTTCGCTCCCATGCATCGCTGACACAATACCGAAGATAAATCGACAACATGGATATATGTGGTATCAGTATATTCGTAACCCAGTTACTTAGACATGATTGCCATCTCAACCGTCCGCACAAAATTAGTGTTTGCTGTGCTATACCACAAGATTGAAGGTGGACAATACCTAAGAAGAAATATTGCAGTTTTCTTAGGTATGTATTCCTATACCTCGCTTAGGTGTAGCTTAGTACTGTACTTGTATTATTTTATCATTTCGCCTTGATCATGCTTCCACTCCAGGTCGATATTGAGTTGGAAAGTTCCAACGATCGTTGGAGCCAAGGCCTTGATAGAACCAAGTACAACCACTAGCTGTATATATAAACACAATACGTTCAACATATGACATAAATTACATGACGCAACTATACGTAGAAGTAAGAGACACTTAAGACACCGACTGGCCTACCTTGAAACCTGAATTGGCATGTTTTTATATATAAAAAGAACAATACAGAGCTGTTCGGCCCAAATTACTAAAATATCCCATGACTTGGGCCGGATTATCGGAGGTCAATACCATGATGGAGACACGAGTCGAAATATGATACAAACTTAGGTGCACAAAACCATTTTAGCTGTTCTATCACAATAAGAATGTGGTCGTATGTGCGACAACCTGATATAAGGGAAATGTTGAAAACTGTCTGCAACTTTGCAATGCACGTTCGATTGGCGCAAGCATACACTTGCACACAATGCCTAATGTGAGACAATACAAGAGCATCGATACCACATACAGCAACCATACACTGCAACCATACGCTTGCACACAGTGCCTAATGTGAGACAAGAGCATCGACACCATACACTGCAGCCATACACTGCAACCATACACTTGCACACAGTGCCTAATGTGAGACAAGAGCATCGACACCATCCACTGCAGCCATACACTGCAGCCATGCACTTGCACACATCACCTGATGTGAGACAATACAAGGGAATCGATGCCCTACACTGCAGCCATACACTTACCTTCAGTGGTGTATGTGAGAAAACACAAAAGCATCGATAATTCTTGGTGTCAGGTTGGGCGGCAGGAGATGCTTAGCATGCATGAAAGCTATCAGGATGTTCAAACATCGGTCGGTCCCATGATTAGCGTGCTCTTCCCACGATAGATCTGTGCGCATGGTCAATGAGCATGCCTAGGTCATGCACACCCTTATAAAACGACACTGATTGGATCGTGAACTTGATCGATGGCAGATCTTGGATTTTTGTTAACTGGCGACGATCACCGCATAGCAGTAGCTGGGCTTTACTTGTATTGGCCATCGTGCCGTGCTGGAGTAATCACAAAGTACGAAGTACACAAAGTATACATTGTGTTCGGTACCTGCACTAAAGGTAGCTTCAGCTCATGAGTCTGGTGCGCGCACTATGGGTGATCGCCACCTACACGTGTGCTGCCAGCAGAGCCTGTTGTATGGACGCAGAAGCCATTCATGACTAATTGGATGAAGCGGGTGATGTTGCTTACGATGTGTGGAGTTGGAACCCTAAGCACGATCCTTGGCAACGTGCCAATTCTGATTATCTGGTGTTCTGAGTCTTTCGCCTTTTCTGACCCGCTGCGTGTGGTCATTGAGGTAACTCTCAAATCATCCGGTGGAAGTTTGCAGTTGCTGAAGCTTCATCAGCAGCGTTGAATGGTCCACGATGTCGAGGGGGTAATTAAAACCGGAGAGCATTAGGAGCGAAATCTCGGAGCGACCCATGCCTGTCGGAACTTCATTCGTAACAGATAAAAACCAGTGGTAATTGTACGACGTTCCAAAAAGCCGTGCTGCTCTGGAACAAATAGTCCATGGCGACTGAGATAGGTGGTCAGCGGCTGGTGCACAAGTTTCTGTACAATTCTGCATGTGATCGGAACAATAGTGATCGGTCGAAATGTTGATGCTTTGAAAGGATCGTTTCTATTGTGAAGTGGAATGACCTCGACACTTTTCCAGCTGTCGGACACTGTCTCGGTGGTTATGCTACAGCGGAGTAAAAATGTGGCCGAGGACATTCAAGCAAAGCTTCAAAATACTGATAGTTATATGATATTGTGCACCAGAGTGCATGCCAGGCAGCGAAAATAACACATGCCCGAGCTGGTCAAGCGTCACCTTTGTGATGATGAGGGAGCCGGTATCTACACGTGGGCGTCTGTGCGAGTCTGACATTCAGACCCCGACGGCCAGAACGTTAATACTCAGCCTTAACAGCGTTCAGAGCTTGCATGTCAATAGATATAAATGCTGTTCAACCATTTGGGGTCAGATTGGCAGATTGAGTTGAAGGGCCGTATTTGGGCGCCATGACAGGTCGTGATCGTCGGTACAATGCGGATGCTGGCGTGGTGATGATGCGCTCAGTGATGTTGCCCCGCATGCCTTTCTCTGATGGTACGTTTGACAAGTGTTGCGATGGTGGCAAGTGTCGGTGTCGACGGTGTTTGGTGGTTCCTTACGCCGGCACATTAGGTCCACCCTGTCATGGTTGACAGGCGGTGTAGCTATGCGCGCTACGTCTCCCGGCAGGGACGTACATGTCGAGCATGCGATTAATTTCATCTGAGAACGAACTCCACTGCCGTTGGCACGTATCCTAGCGCTAGTCAGTGACTCGAACATCGGCCAGATACGCCCCTTCGTTCAAACCGCGCCGGTTGTGCTCTGTTTTTCGCACAGGCCTGGGTTTGGTTCTTGGCATGGCAGCGCTAGCAGTGGTGTGGCGACAACAACGGTGGTGTCAGCCGCACGGTGGACGCAAGAACGAGCGACCAACTGGATCGCCGATACAACTGGACACACGGGAGCTGTGAGACCGCGACTGTTGGCCGCAGTGGACTGGCATCTCGACCGGACCGTGACTGTTGGCCGCAGTGGACTGGCATCTCGACCGGACCGTGACTGTTGGCCGCAGTGGACTGGCATCTCGACCGGACCGTGACTGTTGGCCGCAGTGGACTGGCATCTCGACCAGACCGCGACTGTTGGCCGCAGTGGACTGGCATCTCGACCGGGAGCTGTGAGACCGCGACTGTTGGCCGCAGTGGACTGGCATCTCGACCAGACCGTGACTGTTGGCCGCAGTGGACTGGCATCTCGACCAGACCGTGACTGTTGGCCGCAGTGGACTGGCATCTCGACCAGACCGTGACTGTTGGCCGCAGTGGACTGGCATCTCGACCAGACCGGACTGGCATCTCGACCAGACCGTGACTGTTGGCCGCAGTGGACTGGCATCTCGACCGGGAGCTGTGAGACCGTGACTGTTGGCCGCAGTGGACTGGCATCTCGACCGGGAGCTGTGAGACCGCGACTGTTGGCCGCAGTGGACTGGCATCTCGACCGGGAGCTATGAGACCGCGACTGTTGGCCGCAGTGGACTGGCATCTCGACCGGGGGGACTGTTGGCCGCAGTGGACTGGCATCTCGACCAGACCGTGACTGTTGGCCGCAGTGGACTGGCATCTCGACCGGGAGCTGTGAGACCGTGACTGTTGGCCGCAGTGGACTGGCATCTCGACCGGGAGCTGTGAGACCGCGACTGTTGGCCGCAGTGGACTGGCATCTCGACCGGGAGCTGTGAGACCGCGACTGTTGGCCGCAGTGGACTGGCATCTCGACCAGACCGTGACTGTTGGCCGCAGTGGACTGGCATCTCGACCGGGAGCTGTGAGACCGCGACTGTTGGCCGCAGTGGACTGGCATCTCGACTGGGAGCTGTGAGACCGTGACTGTTGGCCGCAGTGGACTGGCATCTCGACCGGGGGCTGTGAGACCGCGACTGTTGGCCGCAGTGGACTGGCATCTCGACCAACTGCGTAGATTCATCGGTGACACAGCGGGCTCCAGCGCCATTTATGACATAATTCCACCAATTAACTTTACTGTAGGGTGCAGGGAAGGGGTAGATGACCGGCGACCGTCCTCCAGAGGCGTGCCACTGCCCGGTCGGCCGGTACCACGCCGTCATTCCCATCCGATAGGGTTTCCGATGGGCGACACGGAAGGGTTACTGGGCGACACAGAAGGGTTGCTATGCGACACAGGGTTGATGGGTGACACGGATTCTAGGTCGTCCAGCATTTGAAGCACCACATCCGGTGGGCGAGACGGTGGGTCACATCGCGAATAAATCAGCCGCCTCTGAAATGTCTGCCGATCGCGGCGCGCCAGCCGACTTCCGGTGTTGAAGTCGACGCAGTCCGTGGTCAGTCTCGCGCGAGCGTCAGTGTGGTCGGCATTGCTCATCGCTAGCTCGTGCGAGCCGGAAGGGCGGCGCCGTCGCGACCGTGCAGGGCAGCCGTGAAGGGCCGACCGTGCAGCCGCTGCCGCGGCCCGGCCACAGGCCGATCCCGGCGGTCAGAGGCAGCCGCGGCCCGGCCACGGGCCGATCCCGGCGGTCAGAGGCAGCCGCGGCCCGGCCACAGGCCGATCCCGGCGGTCAGAGGCAGCCGCGGCCCGGCAAGGCCGATCCGGCGGTCAGAGGCAGCCGCGGCCCGGCCACAGGCCGATCCCGGCGGTCAGGGCGCCGCGGCCCGGACAGGCCGATCCCGGCGGTGAGGCAGCCGCGGCCCGGCCCAGGCCGATCCCGGCGGTAGAGGCAGCCGCGGCCCGCCACGGCCGATCCCGGCGGTCAGAGGCAGCCGCGGCCCGGCCACAGGCCGATCCCGGCGGTCAGAGGCAGCCGCGGCCCGGCCACAGGCCGATCCCGGCGGTCAGAGGCAGCCGCGGCCCGGCCACGGGCCGATCCCGGCGGTCAGAGGCAGCCGCGGCCCGGCCACGGGCCGATCCCGGCGGTCAGAGGCAGCCGCGGCCCGGCCACAGGCCGATCCCGGCGGTCAGAGGCAGCCGCGGCCCGGCCACGGGCCGATCCCGGCGGTCAGAGGCAGCCGCGGCCCGGCCACGGGCCGGTCTCCTTCGATTCGTCAGCGGTCAGTCACCTGCCGACCACAACCATGTATCCCAGTTTGTGCATATTTCACCCGCAGGCCGCCCAGAAGTCGCCCGCAGTTCGCCCAGCGTACGCGTACCGTTCGTCCGGATGCGTCTGGATTTCCCCGAACGCGCCCAGAGTTCGCCTGCAACTTGGCCAGTATTCACCTACGTTCTGCTTAGATTGTGTCAAGGGTTCGCCCGCCACAGCTCGCCCAGAAATCGCCATGAATTCGATTGAGGGCCGTCCATGCTTCGTCTGGAGTTCGCCGACAGTTCGCCCAGCTTCTCCAATCCTGCTCAGTCGGCGCCCAGTTTGTTTGCGTTCACCATGGCAATGCGCGGTCTGATCGCTGTCGGTTCAAGGCCATCAAGAGAGCCACCAGAAACTCACACGGCCTGCCTAAAAGCAGACAAAGTGGAATGGGCATCATGGGACTTGATTGGGAACACTGCACTGTCTGATATGCTATGCTAAGAAAAGCTGTCTGAGATGACAATGCCTATTTCCAAAGGTGCACCCTATGGATGGAGCCCCGGGCCCTCCCCGTTTTCTCAGTGAAGAAGACAATTTTGTTGTGGTGGGGAAGCAAACGAAATATAAAGTTGAAAATACCTCGAACGCTGAAATAAAATGCCAGAAATCCCAAAAGTTTTGCTATTTACCGATGGGAATGGTAGTCATTATAACATCATCTTAGCAAAATCTTGGTTGCGCCACTGGCTGGGTTCCATTAAGAAAATCCTGGGTGCGATTCTGCGCATTTCACAAAATCATAATCGTATCTTCGTACGGAATACGTTCGTGACTAATGCACGTCTGCCTAAGGAACAGCGTATCGTAATTCACCAAGACTATTTTAGTGGGGTTCAGGAGAAACTGGAGCAAGTTGGTATTCCATGGTGGGAACGTCGGCATGTCAGCACATCCCTTGAACGAGCTCCGTCATAGGCAGAGGAAGAGCACAATGGGATTATGCCTCTCATCCCCGACTGAAAAATAAAATTGTGCCCCCTCCCCAACTGTGGCCTGTGCTATGTTTCATCACAATGCGAATAACGATAAAGAAGTACTGTCGCTCGGTTATTTTGTTATTTTATTTTGAGGAGATATCCATTAGTGTTCAATGAAATACGTGTTTTTTAAGCACAGAATATCCGATCTGTTTGCGATATATTCAGTAGAGAGCGCAGTGCATTGGTGAACACGAGACTCACCGAGCTCATGCAGAAAAGATGCCACCAAAAATGAGCATAGTATGTCACCATTAGTGTGCCATTAATAGTAGGCCAGAGCCAGAAAGAAGAGAGGACAAGGCAGAGAGTGCGGTGGATACAGGGCATGGATCGAGGTAGAGGGGAGGACATGCAAGGAATCAGGATGCATGAGTTGTTCAGAGGCAGAGGATAGTTGTGCAAATGCTGTGTCACCAGCAGAGGGCGGGCAAGACGCGGTCAAGGCCTACCACCGTAGCCGGAGGTCAGGAAGATGGAAGGGAAAGCTGACGGCAGATCAGGACGATCAGGAAAATAATGGAAAGAGCATGACACGTTCAATGACGTCAGGGACGTCTCGTCAGAACTGGACACTGGTCCAGACGCCCCATATGAGAAGCTGGTGTTCCGGTCGCCCGTGCTGCTGGATATGAGAGACAAGGCGGTGGAGTATCTGACGGAGGTGCCGAGTCACAATAGTCAGCTCCTGCTCAAGGACGACAACGACGAGCTGGCCATGCCCTCGCTGACAGTGTTGGGTGAGCTCCCACCTGGTGGGATCAAGTGGGTGAAGCCTGGAGCCACTCACAAGCACCGCTACACGTCCAACGGGATCTACGGCAACAAGATGCACGCCTTCCACCTGGCCTTGAGCTACGACAGGGCCACCGCCACTACCCTGCGTAGGTTTGTGCAGTTCAACTGCCTGGTCTACGTCCCATACTTCTTGAAGACGGGGATGTGAGCAGATGCTGCAGTGAACGATCTGCACTTCATCAAGCAGCTGTTGCGAGACATGGTAATGGAACGTGACATAGTCGAGACAGCATTGACGGATACTCGGAGGCACGTATGGTGCCTGACTCAGGAGGTGATGGTCTTCTTCCTCTTCAGTGACAAGCTGAACGCAGACGCTCACCTTGCCTATCCCGGAGGTCTTCCAGCTCGGAGTCCCAGACTTCCCCGACGTGGAGGAGGACTCTCAACTGGTCCACCTGCTCGAACCCAACAGCTGGGCCCTGCTCAGGATCCTCAACGTCGGGTTCAACTTTCTGCAGAGCAGCCCCGAGACGTGGTCAGAGGGTCCGGAGCACCAGGAGGCTGCCACGTTTGTGACGACTGTGATGGTCACCAACGATGTAGCGGAGTGTGAAGTCAAACCCATCACTGGCTACGTGGAGATTCTGACCAAGAACGAGAAGATGAGGCAGTTCCTGTTGCAGAGGATGGAGCTGCACATGCAGAAGTTCCCCTACTTCAGGAAAAAGACGCTCGTCCCCAGGTTCCAGACCCTAGGTTCGGTGCGTAATGCACATTTGCACTAGCACAGTGTGGCCACTTCCTATCCTAAAGACTGCCATGTGATACCTATGTGATGTCAAGTGGTGTGATGTTGAGCTTTCCCAAAGCACTGAGTGGCAACATGTTTCATAATACATTTATTGATGTGCTTCTTTTTGAAACCAGTTAATCAGAGCAGCCTATTGCAAATGAAAAAAGCAGGCAATAAACATTAGCAATTACGAAATAGAATACCCGATTTGGCTAGATTTGGTAGAACTTCAATCAATATGGGGTAAGGTGAAAGTTCTCCGAAATAGCGATTGCCGCACCATTTCGGAATCCCCTCGCAAAGAGCAATGGAAAAACATAGCTTCCGCTGAATTAGATATACGTTTTGCATTTCGGACCGCCCTAACCTGCCATAGCATAACCTTCAGTGTTTCCAATATACTTGAGTTCTCTTTAGTAAAGACTGATGAGACTTGTTTGCTTAGGGGCACGACTGTATCATACTCATCAACCACTATTTCACCATCTACCTCTAGTGGCTTATGCATAGACATTTTTGGACTGAAATTTATAAAAGTGAAAGAACCTCTTAGCATTGCTTACTCGATTCTCGAGCAAGTTCAACCACTCTTTTAGATGCCCTCACACAACTCCTAACTTTATTTCTAGCTATTCTATATATCTATAGGTTTGTTTCCGATTTCAGATCTTTTAGTTTCTGAAATGCCTGCATCTTTGACTCCAGTAAATGTCTTACTCCCTTGGTCAGCCATTGCTTCACCTTGTACAATCTAATTTGCCTATTGGGAATGAGCCTATCCTGGCCTTCAAGCAGTTTGTCTTTCATCTTCTCCACATTTCATAAGCATAAAAACCCATAAATAACTCTTCCCAGTGAATTCCATCCAGGAAGATACTGAACTCATTGTAATTCCCTTCACCAAATTTGGAATCAATGTTTTATTTGTTCTTACACTTCCCACATATCAGATATTATTTATTAGGCATATATATTTTACTAGGCTATTATTAGGCATATATACATATCAGGTACTGTTGAGTCATCCGATGTAAAATGTTGTGATCACTATTACCGAAGATCTCTACTATGTATGTTCACATTTTGAATGCAATTTTTATCATTTGTAAGCACTAGATATAACATTTAATTTCCCCTTGTAGGTTAATTAATTTATCATTCAAACAAGAATGTTTCCTCAAAACAAGCTATGAACATTTTTCCTGATTTGCTTAGACATCTAGCTTTGTCTCCCAACCCTGCCATGTTGAAGTCTCCCAACAATAGAATTCTTCCATTCTCCTACTAATTTCTTCCTGCATCAACTTGTCAAGGTTTTCGTTGTGGTCTCGTGGTTTATATAATTCCACAATCCGTAATCTAATTGCACTCTTTAGGATGATATCCAACGAAAAGGATTTTACTCCTTCATTTGGTACACTATTATCTACGGTGGCATCGCATTACTTTCCTCACATACAAGAGTATCTAACTTCCTATCCTTGCCCTCCTTTGATGAGCATGCATGCTGTAACCTGCCAATTCAAATTCTTGCAATGTATCTCCAAAAATGCTTCCATTAACCTATGCCTCAGTTATGCACACCAAATATAGCTTTTGAGACAACATATATGTATGCAGTTGGGGAGACCGGGTCTAGTTGATGCAATTTTGGCGAAACTCAAAATAACTCATCACTTTGGAAGTATAGCGAGGAGATAGCGACGCCTATGTCAAGCCTAAACTTTCTAGTATCATACCCAATAATTATTTTTTCGTGTGCTTTCCACCAGAGAGCCAAACATCGCGCAACTACCGGTTCATCAACCAACCCCACTATAGGGGTTAGTTGTTACTGACGATGAGGTAAGTTGATAAAATATAAGTTCAATAAAATATATTATCTATGGGTGACATTACTTTACGCCATCTGAAAGGCCATGTTTCCCCTTTACAAAAAAAATACTGCTTTGAGTCCTGGCTGACCATAGCTCATGGTTTATGCTGTTTATGGAATGCGTAAGCGTTCATTCCGTAGCTGCACCATTTTCTTTGTTCAGTCTTTCCGTCAGGTGATAAATTCCCATATAAATATTGAAATCACCATATACATATTGAAATATAGCTCAGTTCGTTAGAGCGCCGGTCTGCACTGGTCTCCCCTGTCCTGGCAAGACAGGGTTCGGGTCGCTTCGCGCGCTCGCATTTAGCCCCCGGCTGGGAGAGTCAGCTGGGAACTGGCTCGAAAAGGCCGGGGACGAGCTACCGGGGCGACCGTGTCGGTGCATTGACGGCACGTTAAACTCCCGGTCAAAATTCTGCCGTTGAACTGGAGTTCATTGATTGGGTGGTGGGGCCAGGGTTCACGCAACAAGCTTTGCTTAGCAATATAACCATGTTTGATAAAGACACGCCAGTAGGAATATAATAAGATTATTTTGAAACAGCTTTAGCAAACACCTAAATACAAATAGGCAATTCTGTAGTTATTTTATTTCATTACAAGTCCACAAAGCGTTGAAACAGGCTGATGTTGATACATGCTGATTAAGTTGATGCAGACAGTATCAATTTACCCCACAGGCTTTCTTGTGCAGGCTGTAGCATGTTATGCAACATTGCGAGTACAGTGTGGCGGCGAACGATAACAGCATTTCACCGTTGCAAAGCTGAGAGAACATGATAATGATAACAGACACCGAAAAGTTAGCAAGTAGGCGTACAATTAAAAATAAAGTGGGAAGCACATACATTTAAATTTTACTTTCGCCCAAAAAATGTGCCACATCGTCACTATTCCGGAGCCCCGGGCCGAAAGGACTTGAGCTTGTTCTTGTCGCGAGAAGAGGGTGCCAATAGCAGCATGTGTGGTAGCCATGACAACCAGCTTCATACTTTTGGAGAAAGTGTTGTTGTATCAACCTTCCCTTGTATCATATAGCACCGGTCTCCCCTACCCCAATTTTCGCCAATTTTCCCCAATTTTTCCGGTATCCCCTATCCTCTTCCCCAAGCAAGTCCTTCCCTTGCTTGCAATACTTCTCACTTTATCAGGAATGTGATAACGGTTTTTTTCTTCAATTCAGTGTTCCCTATGACCTGCCTAGTTTCCCGGAACTATATTCAGAGCCTCCTCGTACCCATTGCTGGGCAATTGCACTCTCCTCATGCCCAAATGTAACCTATGTAATGCAAACATTTCAATCCTCCCAAAATCCCCCATAGATCTAAGAACTTTACTCCATGCTCCTTGCAAATCTTCGCCACCCTGCTATTCAGTCCAGTGGCCCCAGGATACCATTCTACATTTGCGCTTGCCATCGGGATGTTGCCACTCCTATCTTCATAATTTCTGGTAACATATATATCAAATCCCTGTACTATTTTATTTTTCCATCAGTTTAACACCTTCCTACATTATTCACACCAATATGTACAATTACTGTTGCACCCTGTCCACTTCCATTCATTACTCAGTCTACCCTACCCCAACATCCATTAAGAGGGCCACAAAGTCATAAAGTCATAAAGTGATCAGACTTCATAAGAGCCACAAGGACTCATTCAGGTTAAGTCTGTAAAGGGAAGATACCATAACCCTGGCAAAAACACTCATCACCCCAACCAACACCACATCCCCAATTCCAAAGAATCCATCCACCAGCATCCCACCACTCATCAATGCCTATCTACCCACCTATCCAGCCCTATTCACTCGATCCCATATATCACATGTGGCTTGAGTACTCTACCAATAATTTTCAGACTCCATCAATGCTTATAGGAGCCTGTACAGTGCACACCTACTTAGCATAAATCTCACTCCATCTATCACTACTTTGAACTCAAAAACAAGATTTTGCAGCCTAAAAATGTTGTTCACCATAGTTTTAAATACATTCGATGAAGAACTCCTCACAACATCAGCAGGCAGACTATTCCACTGATCAACAATCCTTTGACTGAAGACCTGTTGTCGCTTAACTGTCATACACCTTGATTTGTCTAATCTGAATTGATAACCCCTATCCGATAGTCTAAATAGAAGGACATCTTTCGGATTGGCCTGACCTACCCCTTTAGTGATTGTATACATTTAAATCATATCACCCCTTAATCTACCATACTTTAGTGAGTACATATCTAATGCCATAAGCCTTCTCCCATATTCTCATTTACCTAGACTACTGATGAGTCTAGTGGCTTTGCGCTACACTCTTTCTAGCATATCTGTGTCTTTTTCTAAGTAGGGGCCTGTACAGAATATTCCAAGTGGGGTCGCACATAGGCCAAGTGCAGTATTTTCATCACTTCCTTGCTCTTATACCTTACATTCCCATTAATGATTCCCAGCATTCTGATTGCCCTGTTCCCACCTGAGATACATTCTTTTTCTGCATTAAGATCATTTGAAACTGACACACCTGAATCTCTTTCCTCTTCAGTAACATCCAGTTGCATACCTCCTATTGTATAACTGAAAGTCTCACCTTCAGACCCCAGATCTATATCCTTACATTTGTCATAGTTGAAAGACATCTGCCATTGATCAGCCCCATGGAAAGCAGATTCGAATCCTTCTACTCGAGTTCCTACTACAGAATGAACGATCAATATACGTAACTCTTCAGTCCCCTTCAACCAAAACTTCCCTCTCGCTTTCTTTAGCTACATTTTCACTCCCACCTCCATCCCGACTAACATTACACCCCCTATCTTGCAATGCCTTAAACCTACTATGCATTTCGAGGTCAGGGTTCATTTTCCTTAAAGCTATCCTAGTGCTCCTACGCCAAGTCACTGTTCACTCCCCTCTACTATCCTGGGCTCCACTACTATCACCATCACTAGCACTCATAGAATCCTGCACCTTGCCTGCTTCACTGTCATTTACCGATAATGGACCACATCACTAAACACCTCAGGCGCTTTAGCTCCCTTATTATCTCTATCTTCCTACTCAAATCAACAATGACTCCCCATTACACTCACACTTTCACCAGCCACCTCCTTGCATTCCTATATTATCTTTTTATATTTCATTTGTTTCGTTATTTTTACTTTGTTTTTATATTTCCTTATTACTAAATAGTAAAGTTTTTGTTTCATCAATGTATGAAGCTAACCAGCTACTAACGTAACTGATCGGTGTACGAGCTACCTAGCTTAATTTAACTAACACTCAAGCTTGCTCTGCACACACAATGGGAAAAGTAAACCATCCTTCTACCTACAGAAACTAAGCCTAAACAACTTCTGCAATTTAATGCAATTACAGCTAAACTAAGCGAAACAAAGGCTGCAGGTACCTTGTTGAGCCAAGATCCTTTCCAGATGCCAACTGCCCAATATGTAACTCCTTAATTTAGACGTGCACAGTACTTCGCTCACATTTGCTTGAACGGAATATTCTGCTTAGTCGCGTGTAAAAACTCTGAATTATTATTATTATTGATGCATTACACCGCTGATATTCACTGCTGATATTCACTGCTGATATTCACTGCTGATATTCACTGCTGATATTCACTGTGGTGCGGGACCGCGGTGAGCTGCCATGACGCAGGAATGTTGCCGCAACCAATTTCGAATACTGACACGAAAACGACTAATGAAGACCAGAACGACAGAAGATTGAACGATGATGTAGGGACTCCCCTGGCAGTGAGTCCTTCATCGCCAGGATGTCCCAGTGATCCCGCTACTTAACACCATCACTATCCCAGTGATCCTGCCACTTAATGCCACCACTATCCCGGTGATCCCACCACTTAATACCATCACTACCGCAGTGATCCCGCCACTTGATGTCATCACTATCACAGCGATACCGCCACTTGATACCATCCCACACAGTGATACCGCCACTTGATACCATCCCACACAGCGATACCGCCACTTGATACCATCCCACACAGCGATACCGCCACTTGATACCATCCCACACAGCGATACCGCCACTTGATACCATCCCACACAGCGATACCGCCACTTGATACCATCCCACACAGCGATACCGCCACTTGATACCATCCCACACAGCGATACCGCCACTTGATACCATCCCACACAGCGATACCGCCACTTGATACCATCCCACACAGTGATCCCGCCAATCGATATTATCACTTGCAGTGCGTTGACTTGTTCCTCACGACGCTCCTCCAGCGCTGCATCTCTTGCCTCGCACGGTTCCCCTCTCCTTCCCCTTCCTTTCCCACCACGGTGACCTGCAGTTCCGAATTGGACGCCGCCGCCACCACCGCCTCCACCGCCACCGCCGCCGCCGCCGCCATCCGGTTGGCACGCAATCATCTGCAAACGCTGCAGCGATGACTTTTACGCCAAACGGTTTTATGCAGCTTTTACTGCCGTGTAATTACGAGTATTACAGCTGGTACGGCGTGGCTGCGGTGCGCTCGCACTGCGCGGCCCCCACTGCATCGGGCTGCTGCGCTGCCACATGCGCTGGCAGCGGGCCGGGTCCGCTGAACCAAGCGGCCGGTGTGGCTCCTCAGAGGAGGACGCCGCGCTCAGCAGCGGATACTGCGTCAACCACTCAGTGGAGGATACTGAGCGGCCACTCAGTGGAGGATACTGAGCAGCCACTTAGTGGTGGATACTGAGCCGCCACTCAGTGGAGGATACTGAGCAGCCACTTAGTGGACGATACTGAGCTACCACTCAGAAGGGGATGCTACACATACCACTCAGCGGAGGATACTGAGCGGCCACTCAGTGGAGGATACTGAGCTACCACTGAGAAGGGGATGCTGCACAAACCACTTAGTAGAGGATGCTATCACTCAGATACTGTGCCAACCACTCACTGGAGGATACCATCACTCAGGAGGGGAGACTGCGCCAGCAGCTCAGTTGTGCATGCACCACTCAGAAGGGGCTACTGCACGATTATTCAGTGGCAGTCATTATGCAGCTATTGATTGGACACATGGTTGACCTCGCCGATTGAATCTGACACGGGCAAAGTGAACCACTGATGATGGGAGCCAGTGGAGTGATTCATCTGCTTGGAGGGATTCAAGTCTTCTGATGCTCGGTTGAGCCCCCCCCCACAACAACAACAACAACTGAAGCGCTTAGCATTGAAGCGAGCCCCGCTATGCCTTTTCAATTCACTAGCTTTAGCGTCCAAGGGTTCTCCCAGCAGGGGCGAATACAGGGAGGGGGACTAGAAGCATGTGCTCCCCCCCCATCCCTCCTCAATAAAAAATGTCCGCCCCTCTGGCCGGGAATAAGCGTCCCTTTGGGGAAGCTCGAGTGCACTTTCCCCGCTCAACGGATTTTCTCAGCCAAAGGCGCCCCTCTCACAGGAAAAAAGGCGCGACTATTCAGTACGCTCAAGTGCCACCCCCTCCCCCCCCTCCTCGTTCACAGATTGTCAGCCGAAGGTGCCCTTCCAGGGACCTTCGCAGTCGCGACCCTCCAAGAGAATGACGCCCGTTCAGACGAGTCCCCACTCCACCAGAAAAAAAAAACTTAATCCTCCCCGGCCTCCCAGGGTATTCTTAGCATGCTAACTAGGTGGGAATTTCCCACCTACCCCTTTGGTTTTCCCATCCAGTCGTTTTGTGTGCCCTTCCTGTCGTTCGACCCCACCTGGAAAACTGGGAAGCTTCGGGGAACTACTGTATCTTTCTGAAGTTTCCCAGTTTCTGCGTCAGGCAACATCTAAATCGGGTGAATGGACTCACCCGACAGTCCCTCCACGGGTTCGTCGGGAGGATCTACATCGCGATCAACACCACCGTGGCCCGCGGCGTGTCCGACAAGTGGACTCGCCTCGTTGTCTCACCTCTCCTTAAAGATGGCTGCTTGTGTTTGGGCAGAAGCATATGGGCATGGGAAGAGCAGAAGCTGAGGTTTCGAGCAGCTGAACTGAAAATTGTGAGAGTAAAAATATAAATACGAACAATTTGAGGGCTCCAGAAGCAGGGTTACTGACATCCCAGTTCTTCACGTTAAGTGGGAGGGGGGGGGGGGCAGGAGGGTGGACGTGGTAGGCAAAGAAGATAGTCACGGTCTTGCCCCTCTAGCTTAAAAATCGTTCCTGCGCCTCTGGGATTGGACCTCACCTGGAAAGGCGGTGACATCATTACTGCCCCTATCAATTGTCCCATCATTTTTCACGAAGGTGCCCATTTTCCTCAGCGTAGGTGCCATTTTCACCAATTTGCCCACCGAGTGATTATTCACTAAAAACTGTTCTGGGCTTGCCAATAACATCCTTAAATCTGCGCTCCCGGCAAGGAATAGAAAGAATTATTGCATCGTTACTTGGTTTGACCCCATTTTGCTTCTGGCCTCTGACGTAATTCTTGAAAGCTCCCCTGGCTTGCCGGAGGTCATGGCGGGCAAAATAGAATTACCAAGATGGCGGATGGCACGGCAAAGCAGAGGCGGGGCATGAAGGAACGAGAACTGGACAAGAAAGAGGACAGATGTAATACGGAGGAGGTGGGAATGAGCAGGCAGAGGGGGAGGGGGAGGCGACAAGTCCGGCGACAGAACAAGACAAAGAAAAGAATCATGTACGGGTCACCGTACAGCAGCACAGGAAAGAAGTGGTACATCGGGGAGGAGGATGGGGTAAAGTCCAGGTCACGGAAATGTAGAGGGATTGACAAGGCAACAGGAAGGTACAACACGGAGAGCGAGACACGGCAGCACGCTATTTCGCTTCTTCTTTTTGTTGTTGATATTTTATCCTCCAGATGACGGCACGTTTCGTTCGTTTGTCACACCGAGCGCACAAGGCAGCAGACAGGGGATGGCAGGTGGCAGGTGGCAGGTGGCCGGTCTGTGCAGAGAGAGGTGCCGTTGACTGGGACAAGGCACGGTGCGGTGCAGGGGACAGAAAGACATAAAGACATAAAAGATCAGTGCAACTATGAGCCACAAGGGCCCTTCTTGGTTGCACTTTGTACACTGAACCAGTTGCCCACCAAATCTGTCAATCAACCCTCCCTGGAATACAGAAAAACAAGCCCCCTATTCTTATAATGACTGTCTATGCCGTTTTTAAAGATGTTCAGTGTGTTGCAACTGACAATTGTTCCTGGCAGCTGGTTCCAGTGTTCTACTACCCTGTTGGTGAAGAAAGACTGTCGTAACCTTGTCCTGCTGTGATTAACTTTAATTTTGAATTGATGACCTCTAATTGCATCATTTCTGTTAAATTCAAACATTTCCCTGAGATATCCCTGTTCCCGACCATGAACAAATTTAAAAACCTCGATGAGATCTCCTCTCAGCCTTCTATATCTAAGTGAAAACATATTCAATTTCTTCAATCTTTCCTTATATGCCAGGTTGGAAAGATGGAGGCTGTGGCGCTGATCGTTGGGCCAGTGCAGGAAAAGTCGAAGCAATTAGCATATTTGAATTGGTGGGTGTGGAACCTACTGGTTGTCTGTGCGAAGGGGCACAATTATGTGGTCCCGGTGGAAGGCCACAAGAATGATTTGTTGGTGTGCATTGACCAATGAGATCCAGTCGGGGAACGTTAGGTGGGCCGCGAGGCGCCACCAAGCGGCTTCGGGCTAGAGCTCACGGATTGGATATCCGTTTGGCACGGATAACGGAGCGGACTGGATAGAGCTTGGCAAGTATTGACAGATATGAATTGGATAACGGATTGATTATCGAACTTTTCCTATGGAAACGAAAATGTAACATAATAATTATATTTCCTTTATTTTACACCCACAGGCTGACCCAACAAAATGTTGCGACAAACTGATGCTGATATATTTGTATTGTCTGAAAATGCATGATGCTACTAATCAGCAACTGCATTGTCATGCTTGTTCTCACAGGTATCATTAATGTCAAACACATGCAAAAGCGGCCTGAGCTGGACTCATTCCATTATTATGTCAATTTCCAGTCACCATCAAACTTTTATGCAATCCAAACTATTGCAATCACACTGTTAGCAATGAGCTCGTGGATATACTGACTATGATCACATTCAGCAACCCATCCATCCACCTGCAGTTTCATTCTTGCCCAGATAGGTAGTTACCTACATACCGATTATTTAGGCATATATGGCACACAATGGTCCCACACGTACTGCCGTTACTGCGCATTAATATGGGGAAGCAATGCAAACAAGCAAAGTTGAATATAAACCGGAAACAAGGATATGCCGCCAGATATGAAAAATAGCGCAGCATAGTCAAATTCGAGCAGGCGCATACAAATCAATCGGCGAGGGACGCCACGGAACTGCATTGGAGAAAATGAGTTTAAGCAGAGTACTTACGGACTGAAGCAGAAACATATGCTAGTTTGATTGGCAGAAAAAGCCCAAAACAATAATTGTCCTTGAGTAATGCCGTGGGCATGTGCTGGTTAAGAAAAATTAGCTCATAGTCATTAATTGATGCTAAGTTATCCAGGTGTGAGGTGCCTCCTACCT
>JAOTOM010004012.1:72500-210939 GCA_034440615.1 Ashinkailepas kermadecensis
CAAATCTACACATCTACACATCTACACCAGAGACATCATTCTGTTTGACGATATTTCTGTTGCGAGAAATGTTGCGCAAATTCCGATTAACTAGGCACTGTTACACCTGGTTCATGTGTGTACAGCTATGATGCATAGTTGACGCTCGTGGTGGAGAATAAATTGAACTTGTGATGGGTGCAGATCCGGAAAGATATCTAGCTGTGGGTTTTGCCAGTCATTTGTGTAATTTATGATTGTGATGCATTCCATTATATGTTCGTCAGCTTAACTGAACGAGGCTGCTCGGTGGGCACCTTGAATGGATATGTTTGGCTGCGGCACATCTGCGTTTTGTGCGGCATGTTCTTCAATCGTAAATTGTACGGCGAGGGATAGTCAGTTATTCAGCTGTTGAGTACATCGTAAAGCAGCAAACAATCAACTAGCCCCCATGGGCGTGAACTGTGAAATTGATTGGGGTGCCAAATAACCCTTTTGGTGGTGAAAGCTGCCTTGCAAATCATTTGCATGCAGTGTATGCCCATAGGCCCATGATTCAGTTCCATCGATCAACATCTCTGGACGGGCATTGGTTATATGCACCGTTTCCCCCAGCTGACGAAGTGTAATGCTCGTGCCAACTGACGTGGTGATTGGTCGGGGGCATGTGGCCGTAAAACAGAATCACAACAGCCGCACGAGACGATTCGAAAGTGCAATGTATTACGTCTCTTTAGCAATCAGGTTAGCTCGGTGAATAGATCACTGGCCTACAAAGGTTTCCCGTACTGGCACAACAGGTTTGAGTCGCTTCACGGGCTCGCTATATTAGCGCCTCCGGCTGGGATGGCCGGCCGGCAACTGGTCAGGCTAGATCGAGGCGCAGGCACCAGGCTGCCAGGCCCCACTATGTGGGCATGGGCGTTTAGTGACTCTCGGTCAAAATTGTGCCATATAATTGGGATTTCACGATTGGGAGGTAGGCTCAAGGAAGGAAGCCTCGACTGAGCACTGAATGATTCTGTAAACCCTCCCCAGAAATAATTAGAACAATTTTTAAGTGAGGGAGTGGTGACAAATCAATGACGGGCCAACGGTACCCTTAGCATATAGAAAGTGCCACCCTGCCCGCACCATGTTCTTGAGCGATCGGCCAAGCAAAATTGAGGTGGCAGCACCTCTGGCGACCACCGCGCTGGTAGGTGGCAGCACCTCTCTGGCGACCACCATGCTGGTAGGTGGCAGCACCTCTCTGGCGACCACCGCGCTGGTAGGTGGCAGCACCTCGCGGACGACCGTCGTGCTGCTTGACTGCAGCACCCTATGAACGACGACTACCCTGCCAGGCGGACGACCACTACCCTGCCAGGCGCCAGCACCTCGCGGACGGCTACCACCCTGTCAGGCGCCGGATAATTGTATTCATATTCGCATTTAACGATGGGTTTATGTTCGTTCGAATCAGTTACCACAAATGCTTCTGCCTTTACTGAACACACTAGAGTGTGTTCAGTACAGTACAGTACAGTACAGTATCAACTACTGTCTCGCATGTCCACTTCAACAGCCAAGATCCTATGCAGACCGATTTTTTTTCTCGATCGCCTCGCATTTTTTTCGCTTTTACCCAAACCTACCCAAATCTGGTATGAAGCGATAGCCCGTGGTCAACCCTCGAGTAACATTGCAAACTGGGACATGTCAAGGTCAAACCTCAAGGTCAAAGGTTAGTTTGAATTGTTGCGAAGTCCTCATGTTTCGTTCGATATGGCTTCAATTTGCATCACGTGGGTGTCATTTGACGTGGCTTGCCGTACGGCATCAGAAAGTTGAGAAATCGAAATAATTTCGAAGGTCTCGAAGGTTCGGTGAGTGTACAATGATTGAGTGCAATATTGTAATAGGCAGACTTGTGCTCGACTCGAGTTGAATCGAGAATCGACTCATGAATCAATCGTTTTGGGATGAGTCGTGAGTTGAATCGATTCTTTTCCCAAAAACATATCTTGAGTTGCGAGTTGAATCACATCTTTCTTTTTTTTAAATGAGTTGAATCACGAGTCAATCATTTGAATCGCAATGAGTCATTTGAGTCTTGCGACTCAAATGCAAGTTATGAACAAATGAACAAATCAGCTGCCAGTGAGTAAAAAATAAGGTGTACTTAAGGTATTTACCAAAAACGGATAACAATAACTACAAAAAAAGTATTAATGCTAAGCTTGGTATTCACAATCAGTATCATGCATGAGTCAATTCTAGTGCCAGAAACACAACACATAAATGGGATGTGATTGTGAAAAATAATATGGAACTGAAATGACCATGCACTTTTTTTGGAACAGGCATTTGCACTGAATAAATTGTGTCGGTTTGTGTGACAAATAACAAACCCAGGTTACCTTTACAAGAAGGTAGATCAAAATTTTCCTTCAAGTCCGCATGACGTCATTCGAAGTTAAAAAAAAAATATGGTAGAATTTTGGTTGCAGAACTTTTCTCAAATCATATGCAATGGTCACTTTAATTTGCTTCCTAGCAAATATATTTGTATTCCGCTCACCAGGTGAGTTATAATATTTTATCATTCTTTCCAGTGAGCATTTGTTCTGACACATTTTATTCTCATGCATAGACAAGGTCGGATTTGTGCATTGTAATCCAGCATTTGGAGAGGAATATTTTGTAGTCATCCAGTATGGAGAATATTTTTATTCAAACCTTATGCATGGTAACTCAACTTGCACCCATTTCAGTGAATTTTGAGCACTTTTACTTGATCACAGCAGTTCGTTGTCAAAAGTTAATAACTTAGGAACTTCAACTTCCAGATGAAAAAACAACAAATAATTTTCTGGAAAGGATAATGTTCAGGATCCCCAAAATCTAGGATCAGCCTATTTTTCCAAACATTTACCTACCTACCTACATTGACATACAGCAGTTGTTGAAAACAGTTTTTCCAGGCCAGCTAGACCCAGGGCATGATGTATTCTTCCTTGGTGAATCTTGCATGGATTGTTGATGATACATGCATAATTGAACATTTATGTACAACACCATTGTGATCTAGGAATGCCCTCCTGAAACTTGCAACTCAACTGAAACTCTCCTGCCAATGGAGAGAAGAAGCTATGGAGCACTTAGCGCCCCCTTGACTGTCCTTTCTTCCGCTCTTGAACGAGGGTGACAACTTGAACATGTAAAATGGATGGTAGAGGGAGCCTACCAATATCAGGAACAAGCCCTTTATTTTGGAGGCACTTGATGGTGAGCCTGCCGGAAATGGCACATTGTTGGGCAGGACGATTATTACTGGGTCATTTAGGATACCCTTTGATGAAGCTAAAGAATAGGTCTTTCAATTAGAATACGTCAAAGTACCCTATATTGCCATAAAATATGCAAGATAGCGTAGAGAAAGTTGGTAAAATTGGGTGTAAACCAATGGTGAAGGGAAACCTTCAAGCCTGCTACCAAACAAACTTCGTGGGGACAACAGACCAATGCAATCATATTCTGTGCAGATACCTATTGCAGTGCAGAACCTGGGTGCCATGTTGCAGTTAGGTGATGTGTGTCAGGTACCTATATGATTCAGGTTGTGTGTGCATCATGCTGATGTGGATTGAGATATTATGCACTCATTGCTTTGCATATGCATTGACAACCATTCATCTCGTTAATCTGTTCGAGTCAATTACTTTATGCACATGCACGTTCATTTATCTGTATATTTATCCTATATATCAACCATTACAGTGCATGACGAATGATAAATAATGTGAGGTGAAAACAAAGTTATAGCAAAAATAATATATCCAACATTTGTTTTGATGTTGGAGCATCTTCGTTAGTGTGAATAAATACTGATTCCCTTCTTTAATTAGACAGACGAAGATGAGTTGACATCAAACTGTCTGTCAAATAATTTTTTTTCTATAACTTTGTTTTCACCTCACGTTATATATATATATATATATATATATATATATATATATTATATGTATATATATATATATATATATATATAAATAGTGTGTGAGCAGTGCACACAAAATCATATGGCTTATGAGTCTGATACCATTGAGTCGGATCTGAATCGATTCAAATTTATGTTTGAGTTGTGAGTTGAATCGGATCTCTGTACCTCTGAGTCTGAATTGAGTCGAATCAAATAATTTTGACCTGCTGTGAATCATGAGTTGAATCGGATCTCAAGATCTATGAGTCAAATGTGAGCCGATTAAAAAAATTTGAGTCGTGCACAAGTCTGGTAATAGGAGGAGCAAATATCTTTTTATTTGCAGTTATTGTGATAGCAGGCACTCATAATATCCGACTCGACTAGAAGCTCCACCAAGAAATCCGTAATAACCTGTTCCAACGACGCTCTCATTGCTGGCCTTTAACTTACACTGCCACATTGCTGTTCCGGACATATAAAACATACAAACTTTGTTTTCAAGTCGTCCGCCTTCTTCTTAATGGTTCAACGGCATTTGTCAAATTTAGAAGAGAACCCACACGTGAATGTGCGCGATTTTATAACCAGCTGGATTTCATAATCCCGAGAGGCCAATGTTGTGATTAGGTGTGGATCTTGGAATTGTCTCGGGGAGCGGCACTTGTCTTGAAGGGCGCCATTTCCTTGGAGGGGCGCCACTACGATAGAAACTGGATGGGAGCCTCGGGCTGAACAATTCGAAGAGGGGGTGCACTCGGCCCTTCTCGAAGGGGCGCTCTTCGTTTTATGGGGGGAGCCTTTCTCTCTCAGAGGGGTGCTTCGGGTTGGAAAATTCGATGAGTGTGCTTGAACCTTCTCGAAGGGGCGCCTTTTCCCGGCCGAAGGGATGCCATCTTCCATGGGGGTACATGCCTCTAGTGCATTCACCCCACAGGCGTTGATTTCTGAAAATGATTGGGGGCACAATGCATGAAGGCATTGGGCGGGCCCAACGGATTGTGTGGGGGGGGCACACACTCCATAGGCTCTTATGTTAAAAGTTGAAATTATTGGTGGCAAGGCCAATATTGAGGGTGCAATTGCCCCTCAAAGATATATAAAACAACACCCCTGCATCACCCTGTAAACCTCCATGGTTGTTATTGCATTAAAATGTGACCCAGTGAAACATAAAGGCATGGGAAAGGTTCGCTTAAGTCCATACTTACTACAATAAAACGCATCGTTCGATATATTTGTTTTCCTGTTGCAAGATGACAACATATAACGTAATTACAGCATTGCTCTATGGTGATTGTGAAATCTGGCCCAGCACATACGGCATAAAGCTAGGTGTACATAGGCAGTGCTAAGCATTGAAACTTGCGAATTTTGGCCGAAATTTGTGTACCTCAAAATATCAGATTTAACAACGGTAAATCTGAAAACCGGATCTTCAAAATGAAGTGGTTCAAATCCGGGGATTGTTTCGGGTGGAGGGGGAGGGCCTGGCGGTTACCTCTCCATCCTGCCCCAAATTATCTCGCCCATGGTTTGTCCCTGCCAGTTTCAAAACCGTGACTACACCCATGCTTGCGTGTACTTTATTTTGCAAACAATATAGTACGTCCAAAATAATGGAAAGCGATCATTGTTTGGCATGTCGAGTCCGAAAATCCTGTCCACCCGCAGTGGTCAAGTTCAACTGTAGTTGTGAATGAAAAACACATTTGTATGTGGCCCATTTATAATTTTACATTCTTGGCACAGTAATGTTCAGCTATATCGCTGGCAATAATTATTAAAATGAGTGGAATATCTCACAACACTTCGTTCGTGTGATCGATTCATTGGTCGCGATCAATTGGTAAATAAGCAGCACATCACTGTCCACAAGGTGCATCTACCTTTAACCCGCGAGTCAATTGACGGGCTCTCCCTTGGTTTTTCTATCATAACCGCCAAACCCATTGAGACAGCAACTTGCGACTTTCAGTACCTTCAAATGAATACCTAAGGTATGTTGTGTAAAAGAAGTCAATCTTGAGGTCATCTTAGGTGATGCTCTAATTGCGTCGTAAAGTACTTCGTAGGCGTTGTTTCTAACGTCTCAAACTGTTGCTTCTTGTTATGAGATACAATCGGACAAATGTTGTACCGACAGATCAATGCAGGTGCAGTTGGTGTACCCGAGGTCATTTTGTTGACGTGTGACCTCAACTAGGTCCTTCTGGGTCATTTTGATAGAACGCATGTCACTCAAACATAATGGAACTATTCCAGTCCGCTTAGAACTGGAATGTATATCCAAATCGTTATAAGCTCGATATATCGGTTACCAAAGATATTCTTACCTGTGAGGTTGTCATATGCATGGGTGTAATCTCTGGGGGGCTGGGGGACGTGTCCCCCAATTTCTGAATAGCGGCGATTTGTCTCCCCTCATTTTTGTGTGTCCCCGCAATCCTCAGTACTAAAATACCTGTATGATCCCCGCAAAATTATACTTAATCATTTATAAAGTAAAAATATATATGCAAGAGAATCACCAAAAATATTAGAAGCCGATCTAGCCAATGAACTTGCTTCACAAGCTATCTGTCGTCACAAAATCTCCGAGCGGTAAATCAGCAAACGCTAGACATTTCTGATTCCAGGCCATTCTTGAATAACATGAACCTTGACCATCTTGTGTTTTCGCTTGGGTGCTTTGCGAGGCACCAAATTTGCATTATCGCAAGGCTTTATGCGTCGTCGGTTGCCTTCCCCTGCGCATATATCGATATATCTTGAACAAACGTGACTCACGGTGTCCTTAGGTATCCTCAAGACCATGGAGGAGTCTTGGGCTGCATTAAGCACGTACGTCAAGTGAACTTATTCGTATTCGTATTCAGCGACGAGTTCGCCAGAGACGTATTTGTATTGGCATTGCCATTCCGCGACGGGTTTATAACCGTTCGGATAAATTATCACAAATGCTTCTACCTGTACTGAACATGCTGAAAGCAACTGCATAGGTCTCACATGACCACTTTAACAGTCAAGGTCAAAGGCAAACCGGTTTCTTCGGTCTCCTCGCAATTTTTTTTTCACCCAGACTTGTTCAATTCTGGTATCAAGCGATAGTCTGTGGTGAACGTTTGTGTAACCTTTCAAACCGGGACATGTCAAGGTGAAACGTCAAGGTCAAAGGTTAGCTTGATTTATTAGATGACGATTTTTACGCAATATCGACCGAACGCGAGGTTCGGTTGCTATCGATTCAATTTCCATAAAATGGTCGTCATTCGACGTGGCTCGTTATGCGGTATCCGAAATTTGAGCAATCAAATTATTGTGCAAGGTTAGAGGCCAAGCTGATTTGTCTTGGTCACCTCACATTTTTTTCGTTTTCGCTCAAACCTACCAAAATAGGGTATCAAACGCTCAAGTATCGGTATGAAACGTCCGTGCTGAACACTCGAGTAACATTTCAAACCTGGATGTGTCAAGGTCGAAGGTTTGATTGAGTTATTCGATGCCCTCGCGTTTCGTCGCCATGGCAGAAAATGGTTTGCAGAAAATGGATTTCATTTGAGGTCGTTTGTTATGCGCTATCAGAAAGTTGATAATTAGAAACAATCTCGACCGTGAAAGGTCAAGCTTCTTCGGTCGCCTCGCATTTTAGTATTCGTTAAGCCTACCCAAATCCACTATCAGGCGATAGCCCATGGTGAACCCTCGAGTAACATTTTGAAACTGGGATATGTCAAGGTCAAACCTCAAAGTCAAAGGCTAGTTTGAAGTTTTCAAAGTCCTCGCGATTCGTCGCCGGCCCATTCCACGACAAATCGAAAAGTGAAAGGTTCAAAATAACACCAAATGTTATATATTTTGATGAAAATGATTTTGTGGTGTTGTCTGATGAGCCGAATACAGCTGTGAAATTTTTGGAAAGCTCAGAGCGACAGATTTTACATTCGGAGAAAAGTATTCATTTATGGTGCAGGATGCAGCAGAATGCAGCTACCCAAATACATAATTATGCATCCTGATTGAGAGGTTGCAGCTCAAGGCTTCCACTGGGACTCGTACGGTGTAGTGTATGGTGCACCCGTTTGTAGTGTACTGGCGTGAGGGCCGATTCTAGGACAAATGTACGTAACGGCAAATGTACGTAGGACAGATGTACGTAAGCAAATGTACGTAAGCAAATTTGCGTAAGCGCTGATGTACGTATGGCTAATGTACGTAAGTGCAAATGTACGTATGACAAATATACGTAGCGAAAATGTACGTATGCGCAAAAGCACGTAAGCGCAAATGTACGTATGCGCAAATGTACTTAAGCGCAAATGTACAGAAGCGCAAATCTACGTAAGCACAAATGTACGTAAGCGCAAATGTACGTAAGCGCAAATGTACGTGAGCGCAAAAGTATGTATGCTCAAATGTACGTATACGCAAATGTACGTCCATTTGCGCATGCGTACCTTTGGGCTCACGTACATTTGGTTAGGTACGTATGCCATACGTACGTTTGCGGTAATCGGACAAATGTACGTAAGCAAATGTACGTAAGCGCAAATGTACGTAAGCGCAAATGTACGTAAGCGCAAATGTACGTATGCGCGAATGTATGTAAGCGCAAATGTACGTAAGCGCAAAAGTACGTATGCGCAAAAGTACGAATGCGCAAATGTATGTAAGCGCAAAAGTACATATGATTAAATGTACGAAAGCGCAAATGTACATATGCGCAAATGTACGTATGCGCAAATGTATGTATCCACAAATGTACGTAAGCACAAATGTACGTAAGTGTAAATGTAGGTATACGCAAGTGTACGTAAGCGCAAATGTACGTAAGCGCAAAAGTACGTAAGCGCAAAGGTACGTAAGCGCAAAAGTACGTAGGCGCAAATGTACGTAAGCGCAAAAGTACGTAAGCGCAAATGTACCTAAGCGCAACAGTACGTAAACGTACAAGAATGCAAGAGCAAATGTACGTATGAGCCAATGTACGTACATTTAGGCATACGTGCCTTTGCGTTTAAGCACATTTGGTTAGGTGCATATGCCATACGTACATTTGCTTTCACGTACATTTTCCATACGTAAATTTGCGCCTAGGTAAATTTGGCATACGTACATCTGCACTTACGTACATTTGCGCATACGTATTTTTGCACATACATACATTTGCGCTTACGTACATTTGCGCCTACGTATTTTTGCGCATACGTACATTTGCGCTTACGTACATTTGCGCATACGTACTTTTGCGCACACGTACATTTGCGCTTACGTACATTTGCGCATACGTACTTTTGCGCTTACGTACATTTGCGCTTACGTACATTTGCGCTTACGTACATTTGCGCTTACGTACATTTGCGCTAACGTACATTTGCGCATACGTGCTTTTGCACATGCGTACATTTGCCATAAGTACATTTGCGCTTGCGTACATTAGCCATACGTACATCTGCACTTACGTACAATCGCCATACGTACATCTGCGCTTACGTACATTTGCTTTGCGTACATTTGTCCGGTTACCGTGAGGGCCAGGTTCTGTGCCATCAGGGCTAGTACTGTATCTTGGACGGCACCAAGCACCCCACCGCCATTGTGCATGCGTTCCTCCAACTGCTTATCCCAGAATTTCGGACCGCAGTACCTGACCTAAAATGATTTTTTATTTCATAGATGGCATTGTGTATAAGTTTCGTGTATTTGCCCATTATGGCTAAAATCGAAGATTCTGGCTAAAGTAAGCATTTTTTATGGGAGCAAGTTGACTTAAAGCAACTTTTCGTGGTGCGCTCTATCCATTAGCAAAATAAACATTAAATTAAATTGAATACTCAATTTATTTTCAATCTCAGAAAATTAAAGTATTGATTTTGGGGTGACCACAAATTGTAGGGCCTTGGTCGATTTCGCCTTCCTTTTCTGATTCCAAATATTTCTTGTTTTTAAACTCTTCCTAAAATGAACTCCCCAGAGCCAAAAACATAGTGTCAGTCGTGACCCCTAGTGACGTCACTGTTATGGGGATGCAATTTTTATGGGTGGTTTCGGACCTTATCGTCGAGGTCTTTCCGATGACACCACTTCCGTGTTCGTGCAACTATCAGTTTGGAAATTAGAGGGGGCATGCATCGACACTCCCCCACCCACCCTGAGACGGGGTGTGAGGATCTGACCGAAAGCACGATTAACACACAGGACGGGTGAACAACCAGATAGTGACGGCGGAGGACATGTTTGAGTATCTATTGCACAAGCTAATCAGCTGCATCAAGTTGCACAGGTACAGGCCGTGTACAGGCCGCCCCCAAGACAGGGCTACACCACATCACACTTACTGATACTCACATTCACAACACGAACACCTCCAAAACACCTCAAAGCAGGATACTTACGATACATAGTCACGCCACGTGCACTCCTCCCGCGACGCTACCGTAAATGTCAGCGATACGGCCACTCAACAGGGGCGGGGGGTGCCATAACACCACCTACACGTGCGGAACATGCGCACAGCCACGCAACACAGATGACTGCAACAGCGGCGAGCTCAGCTGCGCCGCCTGCGGGAGGGGGGACCACGCGGCGTCGGACAGGGACTGCCCTCGGTGGAAGGCGAAGCGAGAAGTGCTCCGCCGAGTCCACCTGGAGGGCATGCACCTGGCCGAGGGCAGAGCGGTGGTCCTAGGCCCACGGGCGGCGTGGCCGACTCGCCGCACAGAGCCGGGTACACACAAACAACCACCACCGCCACTCTCATACGCAGAATACCCGGCTCTGCCAACACCCACCCAACACAAACACAACACAAACCCCTACACACAAACAGTACAAACAAAACAAACAGAACAAACACAACGGCAGCACACACTAACACCGACTAACACCAGCACACGCAAAACATGACCCCCAACACCAGGACACCCTACAACCCACAGGCAAGCACAAGCACCACCACCACTACCAGCCCGCCAACCGGTACCCACCCCACCCTGCCACACACCACCGTCACCACCCTACAAACCAGCATCCTCAGCATCCCCACAAACTTCACCTACATCAGACGCATCACCTGCACCACACTCACACACTGACCAGGACTCAGAATCGGAGAAGCACACGGACATAGAGCATACCACAACCGACTCGGACATTACAACCCCCAAACCCGACACCCCCCCTCCCCCCTCCAAACCACAAAGGCTAACGAAAAGCATCACCAAAAACAATCACCTAAGAGACCACTCACGCGCGCCAACACACACAAACAATGAACACAATACTACAATGGAACACACACGGACTCATTAGACACTGGCCAGAATTCAAACACTACGCATTACAAACAAATCACACTGCACTATGCCTTCAAGAAACCCACTTCAAGCCCAACGACCCCTATCAATTCAACATCCCTCACTACACACTATACATACAGGACACACACAACACACACAGATCAGGCGGTGTCTGCACATACATCAGGAACACAACACCACACCGCCTGATACACTTTAACACCACAGCAAATATACTACTCACCGAAATACACTTCCGCAACACAGCTTACATACTCATCAACATATACGACCCCCCATCACGAAACACAGAAATACTCTCGGAATTAAATAAAACACTTGACCAAATTAACACTCCAGTCATAATAACTGGAGACTTCAATTCACACCACCCACTATGGGACACTCGCACAACACAACCCGACCACAGAGCACTCATACTCATCACACTAGTCACCCAACACAACCTCACGGCACTCAACACCGGATCACCAACCTTCCTCGTCCCAATTAGCTCCCATCTCCCTACGAACCCAGATGTAACCCTTGCATCCTGGCGCCTAGCACCCACCCTATCCTGGACATCCGATTCCAACCCTCACTTCAGCGACCACGCACTTATAACAATTACCTTTAACCAAATCCCGACCACTGGCCCACCCAATCCCCAGACTTCGGTGGAACTTCAAAAAAGCATCCTGGACACCTTTCTCAGAATCCCTAGCCGCACAAACAGCTCGCAACTCACACCTCTCACTAGAACAATTCGCAGACATCCTTCTCACTACAGCACATCAACACATACCACAAACAAAACCACGTCATCAACACAAACCTCGCGCGGCTCCCTGGTGGAACGACGAGTGCCACCGGGCGATCCGCGCGAGGAACCACGCACGACACAGATACGAAAGACACCGCACACCGGAAACACTCACAGTATACAAGCAACTTAGAGCACTCTGCAAAAGAACCATCAACAATGCGAAAAAGACTTCTTGGATTCAATTTTGCCATCAATTTAATAGATTCACCCCTCTCGGCGAAATGTGGACACTTGAAAACATTTCAGCACCGACAAAGACCCCCAATTAAAGCTATCACACTCAGACACAACAACAACACCATCACAGACCCACAAACAATAGCAAACATCTTCGCACACAACTACCACCTTAGGTCATCCACACTCCCACGAAACCCCCCACTCCCAATCAGACACACACGCCCACATCTTTACAACACTAGGTTTACACTCACAGAACTACAACTAGCAATCGCACAGACAGGAAACACAAGCGTATAGGCCCAGACAATATACACTACTCATTCTTCA
The DNA here is from genome assembly GCA_034440615.1 of Ashinkailepas kermadecensis. NCBI lineage: Eukaryota > Metazoa > Arthropoda > Thecostraca > Neolepadidae > Ashinkailepas > Ashinkailepas kermadecensis. The sequence continues at coordinate 85,081 of JAOTOM010004012.1, forward strand.
AACACCTCCCAACACAAGCATTACACGCACTACTCGACACCTACAACACCGTTTGGACTACGCATACATAGCCACAATCTTGGTTACACGCTTTGCTCATACCTATCCATAAACCAAGCACTGACTCAACTATATGCGACTCCTACCGTCCTATCGCGCTAACCAGCTGTTTTCACAAACTCTTCGAACGTCTTGTCAAAAACGCCTTCTCTACATCATTCAACCACAAAAACTAATCTCCCCTATACTTCCTATAGGCTTTCTTCCTAACCGCTCATGTCTCGACAATCTCACGTACCTCATCACACAGATCCAGGAAGCGGCGGCAAGGAAACGCTCCACTGTCGCCGTCTTCCTGGACTTAAAACAAGCGTATGACACCATCAACATAACAGCAGTATTACAACACTTATACGATATAGACATACAGGGAAGACACCATCACCGGTTCATCACATTACATTACCTCCGCTTCTACCTACTAAAACGATCATTTGAAGTCAAAATTGGGCCCCACACTTCAGACATTAAATTTTCCACAACCGGCTTAATGCTAGGTTCAGTTCTAAGTCCCCTTCTCTTTATTCTAGGTCTAAATTCATTCATCACCGACAACTTCTCGACCAAAATTGCACTTTACGCAGACGACATTGTACTCTGGACATCACATGAAACTCCAACTCACGCACTAGCAACAAAACGCACTAACAGAACTTCACAACAAACTCGCCCTACTAAATTTACACATCGCACTACACAAATCAAAATGCATAGTTTTCGGCTACAATCGACATGCAAACCTACAACCACTGAAAATAGACCACACACCCATACCATTTGTAACCACAGCAAAATTCCTATGCATCACATTAGACCCACGACTGGCCTCACGTTCTAAACATTCAAAACGCGTATCAAAAAGAATAAACATACTACGAGCACTTTCCGACACACACTGGGGATCCCATCGAAATTCACTACTGACCTTATACAAAACAATCATTCGGCCAATCATGGAATACGGATCTCCACTCTTCGCAAACGCAGCTAAATCAAATCTCCGAATTCTAGACACACTACAACACCAATGCATAAAAATGGCTACCGGAGCCTACATCACCTCACCCTATCTCGCTCTTCACATATACAACCACATACCAGAACTAAAACACAGACGCACAGAAGCACTACTCAGATACCACTACAAAACACAACTCATCAAACAACACCCATGCACCCAGGCACTAAAAATTCGCACCAAACGCATCCACCAACTCATGAGAAAAAAACACCACTTAAAACCACAATAGGCGGCCGCATACACCAACACGCAAATAGTTTACACATCACACTTCCCACATCAAAACCACTCCCACCACCCACAGCATGGTGGAAACACCAAACACCCACGACACACTTCCTCATCGACGAACCGAAACACGCATACACAGACGCAGAAATACAACAACTCTTTCTACAATTCACAGCACAATATGCAAATTATAATATCATATACACCGGCGGTTCCAAATCGCACACACAGCAGACGGGCGCAGCGGCGGTGCTGTACCCCAATACAGTACCGCCCCGAGTCATCCTGCGTGCCCGTCTGTACGACACAGCATCTACATACACAACAGAATTATATGCAATCTTTTCGGCCTATTCCACTATCTATAACACAAAAATGGAACACAACACCATAGCCACTGACACAAAATCAGTACTACAAAGCATAACAGCTTACACCAAAATCAAACACTCCCTCATTCCCAAAATACTGCACATTCATAAAAACTAAACATTTAACAACGACCACTACTTCTTTGGATCCCAAGCCACCCAAACATACATGGTAATGAACACGCAGACATTGAAGCAAACATAGCCACAACACTACAACAAACCACGCAATGCCCTTATTCACAATCTGACTACTACCCTAGAATACACCATGCCATCAACAAACATACAACAAACATGGGACACAACAATAGCACAACTTCACGAAATACACCTCAAACACGAATACTGGCACACCATCAACCAACACACCAGATTCATAGAACGTACACTAACACGACTACCCACTGGATACACAGCACTTACACACTCTTACCTCCTCCTGCGACGTCAACGACCACAATGCACAACATGTCACCGAACACTTACAATCAAACACATACTCATCTACTGCACCAAATACAACAACCAAAGACAACATATCACAAACTACTGCACCACACACAACATCCCACTAAACCTCCCTACTCTTCTCAACGACGACCATCCAGCATTACACGAACATATCTTCCACTTTCTCGCTATCACACGCCTACTCGAACAACTGTGAAAAAAGGAAAAAAAAGGATCGGGAAAAAGCAAAAAGCAAAAACAAAATAAAATAAAAAGAAAAAGATATGTAAAAAATGGAAAAAATGATCAAAAGACCCAAGGAAAAAAATACGTTCCAAAAAGAAAGACAAACACTATCCCAAAACTGACTGAATGTCTTCTTGCAATGTTATTCAACTATGGCGATGACCCGATCCCAACCCCCACTACACCCATACCCCAACTTGGCACCGTCCGGACTGGCAACTCTTCTCAACTACATCATCTTCGGCCTTCGACCAGCTCTACAACTCCATGCAACTCTGCTCAACTCAGCTCTACTCAGCTCACTTCAAGCTCCAAGACGTCTTCAAATCTACTTCGGCACCGCTCAACAAATCAGCTCCCTCCTCCCCTCTCCGACTAAGTCTCCTACCATATTCTTCACACCCTCATACCTCCTAATGCCAACACAGACATAAACACACACGGAAACAGCCGACATCACCACACGGTGGCAGGGGGGCAAAATTCACTCACACACACACACCGCTTCTGATAATGGAGATACAGTCAAAACTCAGTCCAGGCAGGGCGACTAGACCTACCAAGTTGAGGGGTGGCTGCTCTCCAACGGAAAATTTCCCATCCCCATCCCCCTGAACATTGAGATATACCCCTTCATTTTGGCCTATTATATTCATTGAAAACTTGAATTTGTTCATTTTGATGATGAAATTTACGGTTTAAGATATGAATCTGTATTGTTTTCTACTATGGTGGCCCACGGAACTACTGAGTGTGATCGTTACAGCAAGGATCAGCAAACAAACCTAAAACAATCGTAAATAATTTCAGTACTAGGTTGTAAAAAGTGTAACCAATCGAGTAGTAGCATCGTGCATCATAAAATAACGTCCAATTTTACTCACCTACCACATGGAATTGCCATCCATTCTAGCCTCCATCCTTCGAACTATCCAGCTAACTTACACGCAGGGACGAAGGTCGGAACAGGACGAGCAGTAGTCGACTGAGCTGCTCTTACACTCTGGGCCCGATAGACCGGCCCGACACCGTGCAGGAGTGTTGCCGTCGGCATCTCGGTGCAGAGTGCAGCCTTGTTGCAGGTCGTTGCCACCGCTGCAGCAGTGAGCGATAGTCAGCGCCGGGAGCAAGGCCGCAGCCAGTAGCTTCTTAGCGGGTCGACTGGATTGGAAAAATAATCATTTTATCCAGTCTAAGGCGATACTTCGACATCTTGCATGGGATCAAAACTCAAAATTTATGAAGATGGATGAGGTGCTTGGCAACCAGGAGAACAACCCGAATTTTATAATGGGGTGAGGAATACTTAAATTTTGCTGGACCTTGTGATTAATGCCACATCTCCCCCCCCCCAAAAAAAAACAAGTATATATATATATATATATATATATATATATATATATAATATAGATATATATATATATATATATATATATATATATATATATATATATATATATATATATATATATGTCTACACCATGGTGTACTAGCTTTTTGAAACAGTGCGGGTCGGTGCAAAACAGCATCATTAAGCGAGATGGTGCAGTATGAAAATTGTTAGAAATACCATGCTGGAAGCTGCTGCAAGATTGTGCACTACAACTTAGATTTTGGTATTCCTCTCAAGAATTTCGCCCGGGGGCAAAGCTTCACGAAGAGGCTGACATTATCAGCACCTCAAGACTTCTTGGATAGGACTAAAGACTTCGCCCTTAACACATTATGGCGTCGAATGACTTTGGTGGCGTTTTGACTGCTCTTGGCGGCTCTGGGCTGCTGTGCCGGTGGGCTCAGGCTTATATTGAGCCACTGAATTAATGTTCCACATTCCATGTCGTTGAATGCATCACAACGAGGTCGTTGATTTCTGAAGATTATTGGGACCACAATACATGGGCTACAAAATTGAAGGTATTGGGGAAAAGCCAACATTGAGGGGGCACCTTCCCCCTCAAGAGTATATCCGACAACACCCACGCATGTCAACTCACTGTTGGCATAGGAAAATTAAGTTGTCACCAATTAGTTTTATTAGAAAAGATAAAAGCGGACCATTTTGAAAACATAGCGGTCGAAGTGCGGTTCCTCTTCTATAGCGAAAGCAACCCGGTAGGTGGGCTCCCTTCAAATCCGTTTGTATCCCCCCCTGACGCAAGCTACAGGTACGCACTGTTCGTCAGACCACGAAGTGAAGAGAAGAACGAAAACGATTCCCGACGGGGCCATGGAGGTGGAGCTCTCAGCCTGTCGCCATCACCAACCAATGAAAGCCGAGCCACCCCTCTTCTCGGCCAATGACGCTGGTAGGGAGGATGACGTCATCCGAGGCGTGGACGATCCGGTCGGTGGCAGTTCCTCGCCAGCTGTCAAACGGTCGAAACGGCACGCGGGCGCGACTGGGCTGCGGGTGGGGGCTGCGGGTGAGGGCTGCGGGCGGGGGCTGCGAGCGAGGGCTGCGGGTGGGGGCTGCGGGTGAGGGCTGCGGGTGGGGCTGTGAGCGAGGGCTGCGGGTGGGGCTGGGCTGCGGGTGGGGGCTGCGGGTGAGGGCTGCGGGTGGGGGCTGCGGGTGGGGCTGTGAGCGAGGGCTGCGGGTGGGGGGGCGGCTGCGGGTGGGGGCTGCGGGTGAGGGCTGCGGGTGGGGGCTGCGGGCGGGGGCTGCGGGTGAGGGCTGCGGGCGAGGGCTGCGGGCGAGGGCTGCGGGTGGGGGCTGCGGGTGAGGGCTGCGGGCGAGGGCTGCGGGTGGGGGCTGCGGGTGGGGGCTGCGGGTGAGGGCTGCGGGCGAGGGCTGCGGGTGGGGGCTGCGGGTGGGGGCTGCGGGTGGGGGCTGCGGGTGGGGGCTGCGGCCGGAGGATACGCGCCGAGGATGCGGGTGTGCCGATGGTACAACAGAATCGAGTGAAGGTGCTATTGAGTGATAGTCAATGCCGTATCTAGGATTTTCGCTGGGGGGGGACAAATAGATTGGAGAGCCACCTACCCCAATTTTTGTTAAGTCCCCGGATTTCGACCACTATTTTTTCAAAGCGGACCATTTTAATATTTTTAATAAAATATTTAGTGGCCAAATTAATTGCCATGTGGATCCCCCACTCTGTCACCATCGTGTCTGAGTCATCGGATTTCAACCCTAACTCCCCCGTCGTGTTCGAATGTTTTTACTTTGGCATCCATTGTTATGTCACCTCGCACTGCTGAAATTACACTCAACTATGTAAACGCACACTCAAAAATGTAAAATTTTCCAATTTCAGGCATTCCAGTTAGCAACGCCCGGTCACCAAAGCGCCAACATTCGTGCACGTGTACACGCGCTTTGCGCATTCGGCGCATTCGCCACACTTCGTGCGATTATCCGGTTTCTACAAGGCCTCCCACATTTTGCAAATTGCTGTCATATGATAGCATTATACCATATTTGACATTTGGAATGCTTCGTATGGCTGTTCACTGGGAAAATTTATTAATGCAATTCGTCGATTAGTTCACTACTTCCCACATTTTCTGATGATTAAGAAATCCGGAGACCCACTGAGCTTTGATCCACCTCATCTCTTTGGTTGAATATGCTCCCAGATTGACTACCGAACCAAGTCCCTAGCCCTGGTGTTCCTTTTTTGGACCCGTTGCGTTTTTCCTCCTCTATGGATGTGTTTTAGGGCTCCAGACATTTTTTTTTGTGGGGGCCCGGCACATTTTTGAGACTCCAGCTCTTTTTCATAGTGTTGTTGCTTTTTATGTGCACCGACGACATTTTTGAGGTTTTGACGTTTTCGAAGACCCCGATGTTTATATGTGTGTTTATTCAGTGCCCCGTGTTTTCGTCCCTTCTTTGGGATCATGTCGCTTTTTGAGGGCCCCAGCCTGTTCTTGAGGCCCCCGTATGGTCTCATGACCCCGGTGTGCCTTGCGGGCCTCCCTTTTGTTTCCTTTATAGAGCTCCCGGTGTGTTTGATTAGAGGTGCAAGGCATGCCGCTTTTTGCGAGATTCGGTAGGCTTTGCATGACCCGGTGCATTTTCGGCCACCTATTGTGCTTTTGGGGTTCCGCTGTGTTTATTCGGGGCTCCTGATCGCACGTTTGTGAGACTCCAGCAAGGTTTTGGGGGCTCCTGTATAATTTGTTGGGGTTCCGGCGCGACTTTTCGAGCTCAGGCGCATGGTTCTAGGGGACCTTACGTCAGTTGTCTGAGCTCGACGCAATTTTTGGTGACTTCTGCTTATTTTTTTAAAGTCCGAGTCCCTGCCTGATTTTTCCGGCGCCTGGCGCCATATTTTTATGTCCTGTTGCGATTTTTCGAGCTTCGGTGCTTTCTTTCGGGGAGGTACGCAATTTTTGAAGGCATCTATATCTTGGTATGTTTGGGGCTCGGGAGCGGTTTTACTTGCTCAGACGTTCATTTTTGGGAATCTCTCCTGATCTTGGACGGCTCCAGACTTGATTTTTGTCGAGTCCCGATGCAATTTTTGGCCCACCTTGTACCTACAGATAAAAATTTTTGATGTCCCAACCCTAAAATTTGGGAGTGCCAACGGTAATTTTTGATCCTGAGCTCGATACTTGAGGGGCTTGGCGTGAGTTTGTGGGGCGGGGTATACTTTGCTGGGCCACAACGAAATTTTTGCAGGTCCCGGCGAACATTTTTTAGGGCCAGGTGCGGTTTTCTTGGTGCGCGCTGTATTCATTTAGAGCTGTCTATGCGAATTATGGGGGCCCGATGTGAATTTATTGGGCCCAGCGCGATTTTCGGGGACCCTGACAAGATTCTTGGAGCGCATCCCTTCAGGATGGGGGGGGGCATCTTCCTTTTTGGTATGCCACTGCGTCTGCTCAACGAATTTCTTTTTCAGCCGATGGCACCCGTAGGCCTGTCGGATAATTTTCTTTCAGAACCTGTTCTGAATTTTCAGGTGCTCGGGTCGATTCGATGGAGTCTCTTTGTGATTTTTTTGTGGTCGAATTATATTTTTTGTAGGCCGCCTGCTCGATATTTTCGAGCCCAGGTTCTTTGGGCTCCTGGTGCGTTCTTTTACGGTGCCCCAACAAGTTTTTTGCGGGGCCGACGCGTTTTTTTTGTTGGTCTTTCACGGAATTGTGTGGCCACGGACTGGCATTTCTGGTAGGAATCGATCTATAGGAAGCCAGCTGAGACTTGTGGGGCTCCGGTGCGACGTTTTGGCCCCCAGTGATATTTTCAAGGGCAGCGGCGTAAAATGTTTGGGTGTAGGTTCAATTTTTGGGCCCCGTCGTCATTTGCTGGGATCCCTAGCACGAGTTTTAGTTTCCTCAACACGGTTTGGGGGTTCAACACGTTTTGAAGCCTTTTGGAGCGATTGTTGTGGCTCCAGACTGATTTTCCATGTCCGGACAGTTTTTTTTGTCCCGGTTTCATTCTTGGGTGGTCCCGATGACACTTTTTGGGCCAGGTGCGACCTGTCGAGCCCCTAGCGTGATTTCCAGGGGCCTTTGAACGACTTTTTGGTACCCCTAGGCTCGGCTGATTTTCAGGGGCCCCAGTCCAATTTTTGAACTTTCACCGTAAATTTAGGGGCCCGGAAATGATTCTTGACCCACAATGTGATTTTCGATGGAATTGGTGCGATTTTGGGGGCACCCAGCATCGTGTTCAACAGGCCCCTGCGCGACGTTTTGGGGCCCCGAATATGATTTTTATGGCCCCGGAGCGATTTTTTGGGGGCCCAGTGGAATTTTTAGGGAGTCTGGAACAATTTTTTCCAAGCCCGGCGCGATTATTAGAGGCTCCCCAACCTCTCAGGGGGTGGGCAACTGACCCTAATACCCCCTTCGGTTCGGCACTAGTTATGGGCCCTGCATGTTTTGAGACATCGGCTGTTTTGCATAGATGTGTTGCTTTTTGTGCACCAACGATGTTTTTAGGTACCGGCGCGTTTACGAAGACCCCGATGTGCTTATTTGGTGCCAGGTCTTTTTTTTCCTTTTTAGGACCATGTCACTTCTATGTCCATGTCACTATGAGGGCCCAGCCTGTTTTTAGGCGCCTCTGCGATTGCATGGTCCCGGTGTACTTTGAGTGCCTCCGCTGTGTTTTTGGAGCTCCCGGTGTGTTTAATTTTAGCTGCATCGCATGTTTTAAGACCCTGTCACTTTTTGCTAGACTCGGTACGCTTTGGAGGACCCGGTGCATTTTTTGACGTTCCATTGTGCTTTTAGGGTCCTGCTGTGTTTATGTTTGGCTCCGGACGCACATTTGTGGGACACCAGCACGATTTTAGGGGCTCCGATACAATTTCTCGTGGTCACGAAGGAACTTTTCGGTCCCAGGCGCGTTGTTCCTGGCGCCAGTTTTCTGGGCTCAACGAAGATTTTGGTGACTTCTGAATTGCTTAAAGTACGAGTCCTGGCCTGGTTTTCCGAGCCTGCGGGTAGGAGACTCCGGTCATGGCCTTGACGGCGCAAACCTCTTTTTCCCGTCGCCAGACTGGACAGAGATTGGAAGTGGTGAGGTGGTCGGATGTGTTGCAGTTGAGGCAGAGGGCAGGCTTTGAGCAGGTGGAATCAGGATGGGGTGGTTCACCGCACTTGGGGCAGCGGACTGGTTGGCGACATGTTTTACTGCCATGGCCGATGCGTTGACAATTAAAACAGCGGAGAGGATTAGGAATAGAAACGCGGACTTGGTATCGGATGTAGTCGGCGACATAGGCGCACCGGAGGGGGGCAGGGGGCCCGCCCCCCCCATGAGACCAAAGTGCCCTTTTGGCCAAAAGTGCCCTTTTGACCGAAAAGTGCCCTCTTGGCCGGAATGTCCCAAATTTAGCCCAAAAATCTTAAATCTTAAATAAAAAATCACATAAGGCCCAGGCGGGCCTTATGTGCCCCGCCTGTGCCAAAGGTGCCCTTTGGGCCCAAAACTGCCCCTTTGGCCTAAAAATGACATTCCCCTGTGCCCTTTCCTGTCCTATGCCTGTCCCAATTAGGTGCCGTTTTGATCTAAAAGTGCCCTGTGCCCTGCCCTGTACCCTGCCCTGTGCCTTGTGCTGTACCGTGAACTCTGCCCTGCCCTGTGTCCTGCCCTATGTCCTGCCCTATGCCCTGCCCTGTGCCCTGCCCTGTGCCCTGCCCTGTGCCCTGCCCTGTGCCCTGCCCTGTGCCCTGCCCTGTGCCCTGCCCTGCCCTGTGCCCTGCCCTGCCCTGTGCCCTGCCCTGCCCTGCCCTGTGCCCTGCCCTGTGCCCTGCCCTGTGCCCTGCCCTGTGCCCTGCCCTGTGCCCTGCCCTGTGCCCTGCCCTGTGCCCTGCCATGTGCCCTGCCCTGTGCCCTGTCCTGTGCCCTGCCCTGTGCCCTGCCCTGTGCCCTGCCCTGTGCCCTGCCCTGTTCCCTGCTCTGTGCCCTGCCCTGTGCCCTGCCCTGTGCCCTGCCCTGTGCCCTGCCCTGTGCCCTGCCCTGTGCCCTGCCCTGTGCCCTGCCCTGTGCCCTGCCCTGTGCCCTGCCCTGTGCCCTGCCCTGTGCCCTGCCCTGTGCCCTGCCCTGTGCCCTGCCCTGTGCCCTGCCCTGTGCCCTGCCCTGTGCCCTGCCCTGTGCCCTGCCCTGTGCCCTGCCCTGTGCCCTGCCCTGTGCCCTGCCCTGTGCCCTGCCCTGTGCCCTGCACTGTGCCCTGCCCTGAGTCCTGCCCTATGCCCTGCCCTGTGCCCTGGCCTGTGCCCTGCCATGTGCCCTGCCCTGTGTCCTGTCCTGTGCCCTGCTCTGTGCCCTGCCCTGTGCCCTGCCCTGTGCCCTACCCTGTGCCCTGTCCTGTGGCCTGTGCCTATAGGCGCACCGGTGTGTGGTGCCCAGGGGGCCCGGCTTCCTCTCCCTAGGTCGAGATCGAGAAGTGTCCCTCGGCAGAAAGTGCCCTTTTGGGTTTGGGCGCAAAAGTGCCCATCGGCCTTGGCCTAAACGATCGAACGATATATACCTACCCCGCCTACCCCTAGGTTCGGCGTAAAAAATGTGTCAGCCTCCCAAAAAATCCTTGCTTAAATCTCACTTTTCAGTGTTCCATCAGTGAACAACTGGACTTTCTAGCGCGTTTGCCCTGGGTACATCTGGCCGAACATGGGTTTCTTATTAAAAATTGTATTCAGTCAATTTACGCGCCAAAATTGTAGCGGCCTGAAGCTCCATTCAAGGCTGAGGCGGGCACAAGCACGATGTTAAGCACGATGGCATAAATTTGCACTTTATGTTTATAGGTACCTACACCACCCTGAGACTATAAATCACTGGGCTGTTATGTCTCAAGCTCATGTACCTTCTTCAGTCTGCGCATGCATAACCCTCCTCAGGTGTCTGGATAGCAGTAGCTCAGGCCCTTAGAAAAAAATACCTACCTGCGTACCTGTAGCTATCTACCTGAACCTATTATGAAACAGCCTTGGTTCGAGATAGCACTTTTAAAGGCTGTGAATGCTCCAGAGCCTAGTTTCCCACCTACCTCTATTCTGGTTACCTTTCAATAGAAGGACAGATTAACTGCAGGCTACAATAAGTAGGGAGGTACCTACCTAGTTGCACTGATATCAAGGACTTCGTGCTGGGGAGTGGCAATCAGGGCAACTGTCCCTTAAGTGAAGCCTCTGTGGGCCCTTTTGAGGTTCCATGATTCATAATCGGGCACCCCCGGTTGCCTGCAACAAATGCAGCGAATTGTGACGGAGGAATTGTGACGGAGGGATTGTGACGGAGGAACTGTGAGCAGGCTGCATGTTTTTGGAAATATTATTGTAAATACAAGGGTTCGGTGCTATAACATATAACGTGTCCCATGGAAAATTCACGCCCCCCCCGGTCGGCAAACATTCCAGTGTGCCCCGGGCCGCAAAGTGCCCTTTTGGAGCCGGTCAAGTGCCCTTTTGGAGCCGGCCAAGTGCCCTTTTCGGTCCGCCCCCCCCCCATGGAAAAATCCTGGGTGCGCGCCTGGTCGGCGATGAGGGTCTTGGGAAGAGTGGTAAAGTTGAAGGTAAGGACAAGGAGGCTTGTATCTCGTTTCTTTCCGTCTTTAAAGGAGGTGATGCGGTGGACGTGGGTCATCCCTCCGGCCTGAGCTTCGTCTGGATATCTGCTTCAGACATGAAGCGGAGCTCCGGCGCGAAGATGGTGCCCTTGGTGGTGTTGCGGTTGGAATGTAGGGTAATGGTGACGGATTTACCACAAAATGTGGTGGTACGGAGGAGGGCTTTGGTCTGGGCTCGGGTTTGGGATTTAATGACGAGGGTTCCGTTGGCAGGGTCTTCGATGTCAGGATTGGTTAAGGAGCAGATGGCGAGGAGTTGCTTGGTCGGCCAGAAAACGTTAATACGGCGGAAGGAAACGGATTCCTCGACAGGCTTGACAACTATGTAAGAGCCAGCACTGTCGAGGTGGGGTTCGATGGTTTGGATGGGTTCAGGTGGAAAGCGCGTGGTCTGGTTCGAGCATGAGTCAGCGGCGTGGAGAGTGATGGTCTGGTTCTGATTGCGAGACGAGGTCGTGGTCTTGGGACGAGCAGGGGTCGGTGAGGCACAGAGGGCTTCCATGGCGTCATCCAAAGGGATAGTCCGGAGCGGGTCATTAATGGTTATATCAAGTGGGGGAGCATCAGGGGCCGAGTCCGGGGTCGTGCGATGGTCGTCAGGTGTAGCTAGTGGTGGAAATTCCGTCTCGGAGTCCGGTGGCGAGCTGGGGTCGGTGCCCTTCTTTCGTTTTTTTCCCCATCGCGGGGAAAAACCTACCTAACGAATTATAAATAAACACGAAGGACGCACAGAAAACAGGGAACAATAGTACGTCGATGAAAAACCAGATGGGGCGACGGGTGTCACCCCACTGGGAAACGAAATACGAAAAGAGTGACGGGTGTCACCCCACGCAAAATGAAAAATTAAGGACTGCAGAACCAGCAGTCAGTCTGGCCAGAAATGGCACGGCGGAGTGTTCTGTGAGCTTTGGTAGCTAGTAATGCGTACGCAAATAGTATTGAACACTCCATGATGAACACAAGCAGGCAATTATATATGTACAATTTACACATTTCAGTAATTTGCAAAAGGAATGGTGAAATGTTCTCGCCATCATGTTCAGAAATGGATTTATACAATATTTTGTTCGAGCTAGAGCAGGGCCTCCTCTAACATGTTAACTAGGTAGGATGCGTCCCACCTAGTGCCGTGAAATCCCACCTAGTGGAGTGAAAAATCTCACCTAGTCAAAGGGAGATGCAATAGAGGAAGCATGCTTCCTCTATTGCATTTCCATATGTATTGGTTGCAACCAAACAAAAAGACCTTTGTATAGTTCCGATAGCGGAAGTGATTTTTCCTTGCATCGGTGCGTTTTTATCAAACGCCGCCGAAAGCTGCCCCCCCCTCCTCCAGACCAGTGGGCTAGATCCGCCAGTGCATCTGCCATACATACATTTGCTTTACGTACATTTGTCCGGGTACCGTATCCCTTATCTGCTCCTGCAAACTCCCGTTCCCAACTATTGTTCATAGATGGCAGCACCAGTACCCCTGATAACGTCCAGATGAGATAACACATCACATGACGATCACAAGAGAGACGCCTGCAGCGACATCTACGTTGATTAAGTTGAAGTTTAAATGTAGCCCATAAGCTGAATTTGGAAATATTCCCGCCTTCGCTGTGGTAGGTAATTCCTTCACTGCCCTCGCCTGACCAAAAGTTTTGGAAACGATCAGCCCCTAGTCCTGTCCTTTGATCGTTCTGCACCTTCCACAATTTGCATTCCTTCGTCGTCTCATGTTTAGTTCCTCCATATTCGTTTGTTTTCCTACGCTAGCAACCAGTTCCGTTCTGTTGTCGTCTTGTATGTGTTCTCATGCCTTCATTTTGGCATCCTATCTCTTCTAAGTCAATTCGGCGTGCCGTTCAACCCATTTACTCCCTTGTCCCTTCATTTTCTATTCACAGTCACTTTGCCTTTCGTCAATCCTTTATCATAATTACATCGTGGTTCATTGTCGTCACTCATCATCACATGATACATTTCATAAACATAGTGGGTATTTTAAACAAATGTATTTCTGGCAACGCTCAATGACTGATTGGTTCCTTTTCTTCTGGAGAAATGAACCATTGTGTGATGAATGATCATTGGCTCGTTGCATAGATTTCATGGATGCGATCAAAGAACCTCCTACCTTTGAAATAATAGAACGTAGAGAAGTCCTCAGGTATAGCCCGTGGTTAATCATGCTGCCAAATTATTTCACACCGTCATTCCTTAAGTACCTATTGCTGATAAGGTAAAAGTGTTCTGATAACAGTGCGACCGGGGCCTTTGTGTGATGTGGGGGCGCTTGGTATTTAGATCAGGCGCTGTCTGCGAAGCCTCTATCCCGCCTTGGGCTGCTCATAATTATTTTAATTTGTGCATGGTGGGCTTATTTTCATAAGAGACGTAAGTATGTATGTAGGTACCTAGGTAGGTATTTGCTACTTTAAGTGGCAGGCTCCTTTTTGCGATACCTACTTCAAGTTCTTACTGTTCTTCTTTTTTCTTTCTGTCAGCAATAGCAATTTGGGTATTATTAGAGATCAGGGTAAAATCTGATACTTTGGATTTTTAATATGGTGTATTTTAACATGAAAAGACTGACTACTAATTTTCTCAGCAAATGATTACTTTTCAGTTGGCAAATAAATACACGATCATAATCTTCACTCTACAAATATAGCCCATCCATACCTGGTGTGTTGCAGACGTGATAAAGAAGAAATTCAACACTTCATGCACTTAATTCAATGCTCTTTGACATTGAAAACCTTATGTTTCTGGCTTAATTCCATATTCGTTTCCAAGAAGGAATATTTGCAGCCAGACGTGTCTGTAACCTTCAAACAAGGCCAAAAGTTCCTTGTGATGCTGTTAATGTTAGCTGCAGTGCTAATGATGTTTGCCTAGATTTGATGATTTAGTCTAATAGTTTGCTTGGATGATTCTGGTTGTCCAGTTAGGTTAGGTTTGGTTAGATTATATATTATATATATTATGCTATGTTATGTTAGTCTAGGTTAGGTTATGTTATTTTATTTGTTCTATGATTTATCTATTCATATGTAATTTTTCAACTCGACTGAGCAGCAGTCGGTAGACAAACAAGATGCAGCCATTTGCAAGATATGCAACATATCAGTGTAAGTTAAGCTTTGCAGTGTATGGGCTGCATTCCAGTATCTCACATAATTAAGCTTTCTTTTGAGGATAAAGTCATAAAAAGTCATAAAGTATTAAGGCTTAATAAGAGCCACAGGGGCCCATCTGGGTTAAGCCTATCTAGAAAAGGTACTAGAATGTACATACTCCCACCCCAATCAATCCCTTATCCCAAGTTCCGAGGAAGCTATATATCCCAGCCCATCTAACACCACTCACTTGCTACCGCCTAACACCCTCAATAATCACAAGCTCCTCCCATCACACCTCCCCTCCCATCACAATTGAGGACAATCATGCAGGTTTATAATTATTCTGACAACACAGTGTCATTCCCAGAGAGAGGTTATTTGCTCAAATTGTTCCAAGGTCTGCCATTATTTGTTTTTAAGGAATTCCACAGCTGCAATATTCATGATTTCCTTCTCCAAGCATTGAAGCTTTACAAGCCACAGTCCGAACACTGCTGGTCAGTCTGACACCTTTGAGGTATAAACGAGCCACAGCCCAGATGATCCCATTAAGGTATTTAAATGTTTGCAGCATTGACTCATAAAATACTGTTAATATTATAGCACATTTCCTCCTTAAATGCCTATGATGCCATCAATTGCATCGACCACCATTGACTTAAAAGTAATCATTTGTGGAGAAAATGAGTGGTTGTGTTGTCTTAACCACATGAAAAAGCATTGTATTCAAAGAAAATTCCAAAGAATCAAATTTTACCTTCATCTCTAAATTTACAGAAATTTGTGCATGTCATATAGAAATGCCAAGCTAGGATAGCAAGGTGTAAATTTGTGCTTTAATGCATTTTGTAAATGATTGTCTTTTCAGAATGCTGTGTTTATGAATGTGATTCAGAAGATGTGACCACTTGCTTTTACCACTCGCACTTACCTTTGAGTTGATCATAGTAAGCATTCCAACACACATTCATCAAACTAGTGACAGATTCATATTGATATTGAGTTTGATACTCACAGGAAGGGCAGACTCTTCTGATTCCATTCAAAATTGGTACACAGGTATAACTTGATGCACTGATCATCATGAGCATAAAAGCTAAGAGGGCCATTCATGAACAGCTGAGTTATTCAAGGTCAAAGGTCAGGCTCATTGAGGTCAGACTCTTCAGATTCCCTTCAAAATTAGGGACGAGTGGTCTAGGGGTAAGATGCTCGTCTCACAATCGAAAGGTTGTGGGTTCGAGTCTCACCTGTCGCTACTCTTCGCCCGCGACCAATCGGCGTGAGAGATTGGCGACGCTACATGACTCGACGGTCGATGTGTCGTAAAAACCAATAACCAACCAACCCTTCAAAATTGATACACAGGGTATAACTTGATGCACTGATCATCATGAGCATAAAAGCTAAGAGGGGCATTCATAAACAGCTGAGATATTCAAAGTCAAAGGTTCATGCACATCAAGGTTCATTTTCAATCTCCATGTGTTTCATTTTCAGTCTCCACATATTGTGTTTCATTTTCAGTCTCCACATATTATTGTGCTTCATTATCAATCTCCACTGTCATTATCAGTATCCACATATCATTGTGTTTCATTATCAGTGACTACATATCATTGTATTTCATTATCAGTCACCACATATCATTTTGTTTAATTAGCAGTTCCCACATATTGTGTTTCATTATCAGTCTCCACATACTATTATGTTCCATTATCAGCCAGAGATTGATTACTTTGCTTGCATAGTCCTTTGGTCTCAGCTGCCACATGCAAATATCACATTTTCTGATTGGCTATTATGCATGGACCTTTATTCCCAGCTACAACACACCAATAACAAATTATATTCTTGGCTGTCATGCCTCTCACATTTATGATTATGCCCCGGGTATCGCTCACATACTGACACCTTCCCATCACTCCACACCATGTCTTGCTCTCAGACTCGGCGTCTCTTCCGCAGGCCCCGCGGACCTGAGCCATGTCGGAGTGGGGTCTGTTCCGGAGCGAGCGCATGACGCTCTGTCAGCTATTTCTGCAGGCGGAGGCGGCTTACAACTGCATCTCCGAGCTGGGGGAGCTCGGTGTCGTCCAGTTTAGAGATGTGAGTCATTGTGCTGCAAGCATGTGTCCTGGTACTGGTTGGAGATGCAGATCATTATGGTGCTGGCATGCCTGTTTGTGCTGTTTTGAGTTGTGAATCGGTCCAGTGCAGCTATGCATGTTAATGCTCCTTGAATGATTCAGTTCCTGCAGTTAAAGTGCGTTGGTGGCGATGTGCGAGGATGTGTTGTTGGTGCAGTTCGGGCTTGTGAATCGGTGGTAGTCAGATATAAAACACGAGGTAATTTCTGTTGGTTGATAATGACTTTATAGGTCCTTTGCCCCGATCCCGGTGTGGGTACAAACCTTCTTCCTGTTGTTGAGATTTACAGTCTGATGCGCCAACCAGCCTTTTACGTGTAACGAAGTTCTTTATCCCTTGCTTGGTATTTCGATTTAGTTATGTGGGGGCAAACTTCTTTGGGCTATGTGATAGAACTATGGGCCTCAACGTTGGCGATATTAAAGACCCGGGTTATAAATACAATAGCGCTATATCTCAGAGCTCTGATCTGCACATCTCTTGACAGGTACCACACAATCCAGCACTTATATTTGTGCCATTAATAAGCAGAAATATGGCGACAATAATTCAGATTCCAATAGTGCAGCGTATAGACAAATTATCACCATAGTGCCTTTAAACGACCGACAGCTCAAACTGCTCAACAGACGATTCACACGGCCATCCGCACATCTTCATACATCTTGTCATACAACAGCCACATCTTCATACATCAGTACATTGGGCCGTCATACATCTAAAGGCTTCAACATCCATCTCAACAGTCAGATCTTGTAATATGTCACCACATCACGGCACATCATCTCCGTCTCTAGTTACACATTCAATTATTCAAGAGACTACAGCGTTCACATACGATTCAGCTTATATCCCGACCGGTCTTCATAAGCGCTACAACTCTCATCTCGTAAGCTTACATTTCATAAGTCACACAGCGACTCTCAGGCAGAGTCCAGACGTACCTCTAGCGACTGGCCTGACGGCCAGTCGCCTTCGCCGGAGGGCCAAGCCCCAACCGCTCGCGTCGACAGCTCGGTGACAAGTGTCAGAGAGCCTTCTCAATTCTCCACGAGCTCAACGTGACGGCCACCGCCCGTGACACGTCATGATCACGACTGACTGCGCATTCCAGGGCATCCGTCCTGTCCTGGACATCCGACAACTGACAACAATGGCTCGCACCCGATGAACTCTACTGCACTGGCGGGTCGCGCCGTCCCTCTGACATCAGAGACATTCCCAGAGTCACTCAGAGGCTGAGTCAGCGTGCCGGCCGTCGGCACGTGTTGGCTGACCTTAGCGCATACCTCCAGACAATACTGATACGGCGGCTCCGCGCTGCAGCCTGGCGTCACAGCGCCGAGCCGCGTCACTTCCGACTGACGCGGCAGAGGAATCACTGCCTCCGTCTGATCTCAGAGCCAGCTCCGATCGCTCGACTCTCAGTGCTGTCCGCATCACATCACAAGACAATGGTGATCCAGTAACATGTCACCAGACTGCTGAGCCAGCTGCACACAGGCAACCGGAAGGTCGGGGCGTAGAGCCCATCTGTCATACCTGTTATCCCACACAAACACACACTGCACTCGAGACATACCTGACATATTGTTACCACAGTGGAGTTGGCCTGAGCGCGGCGCCGCGAGCAGACGCGTCTCGGTCGCTCGCCCAACCTTTCCCTGACCCTCTTCGTTGCCTCTGTATATAGGTTGTGCGAAACTCCGTGAGAAGTGAACCAGAAAGAGTGAAAAGTGTACCAGAAAAAAAGAAGTGCAATATCGAACCGGCGTACCTACACGCTCCACGTGCGCGAAGTGGCTGAACTCCTTAGTGGAAATTTATGCTGGTTATTCCTGACGGAAATTATGCAGTGATTGCACAGTTATTGGACGCCTGAAAAACTGAGTGAGTGAAGAAGTGACAGCGCCTTTCTCTATATCGACTTCCCTTGCATCAATCATCAGCTACTGCCCGTGGTTAGTCTTCTTTCCGACACTGCAGCGGATAAGGCTGACTGACTGACGCCTTGGTGCCGCTCGGAATTGCTGTGCCTCCAGCAATAGTGTTCTTCATCGTCTATCTACAGCTCTACCAGTTTTCATCATGCACAATGAAATCATCAGGCTGCTGCTATCCATCGCCCTTGTTCAAATTTTCACCGCCTTTACGTCCCCCGGTCACCCGGGCTCGCAACGGGCACGCAGCCGTTCCGTCCGTGACGTCATCACCGCCGCGGCCTTCGCCTCCGCCTCCGCCAGTCATCAGCTCACGCTCCCCTCGGTCAACCCGACTGAGGGGAGCGTCGCCGTTATAAAAACAGCGCCCAAGAAAACACGCCGGGGCAGGCGCGGCGCCAGGGGCGGCAGAAGACGCGGATCGCGGGGCGGAACAAGCCATGTGGCAGCTCAACAGCGCAAAGGACAGCTCCACCTGGGACTCATCAATGCCCAATATATCAAACCCAAGCTAGCTGAGCTACACAACGACCTTCGTTCTTACTCTCTAGACCTAGCTGTGGTGACTGAGACCTGGCTGCGACCTAGCACCCCCACACGTCTCATTAACTTCTCCGGTTACCAAGTGAAACGCGCGAACCGACCAGACTCTAGTGGTTACGGTGGGGTGGCGATTATCGCCAAGTCAGCACTAACTTTTACCGTTTTGAAAATGTCTACGCCTCCGAACTCGAGCTGCAAACTAGAATCACCCTGGGCCAAAGTCAAAGGGAAAAGCGGAAAGTATTTCATTCTAGCGGCAATCTATCGGCCTCCTCGTGACACTCTTCCTGCCTTAAATGATGACTTCGCTGAGCTCGAAAGACAGGTTCAATTGGCGACACTGAACTTTACCGGCACTTTCTACCTCGCAGGTGATCTAAATTGCAACCTTCTCGACACGGCTAATAGCCCCAGCAAAACACACCTGCTTGAGTTCATAGCAACTATTCTCTTACCGTGACAGTGCAGCGCCCTACATTCGCCACAGGCTCTTTATTGGATGTCATCTTAACAAACTCGCCCATCCCTGTCGGCAGAACCAGAGTGAGTTGCTGCCACTACAGTCCTCACAAAGTTATCATGTTCCATTAAAATAAACAGGCCTGCCTCAGTTAACACCGTGATAAAGTCACGTTCTTACGGACGGGTGGATACCTCGGAACTGTCCCTTGACCTTGGTGAGATCGACTGGGTCCAGGTCACTGGGCGCATCTTAGTAACTGACAAATGGAACACCCTGCTGAAATTGCTGACACCTATTCTCGACGAGCACCTGCCACTCAGAAACATCAAAATTCGGAACCCAACAGCACCACATGTCAGCGAAGCTACCAAACAGCTCATGCACCGGCGAAATGTAGCTTTGCACTTGCAAGATAGAAGCACATACAAAGCACTTAACAGACAAGTTCGCTCAGCTATTAGAGCTGACTGTAGGGACGAGATTAGCAGAATGATAGCTCAGAAAGGCCCATCAGCTGCGTGGCGTGCTATTAAGCCCATTATCGACACCACAAAAGGCTCTCATAGAGTTCAACCTCCAACTTCTGGATTCCTTCTGGCCCTGAGCCACCTGCGTCACCATCTGCCAGCCAGTACCCTCTTCACTATAGTCAATAGCCTAGTTATATCCAATATCCGCTACTGCATATCTGTTTACGGGAACGGGTCGGCAGCAAACATCCACGGACTAGACAAGATCATTAACTTCGCCACCAGAGTCGTGTCAGGTCTACGGAAATTTGATCATATTTCTGATGCCCATAACGAGTTGGGTCTCCTCGCCGCAACTGATCTGCACTTATTTCACAGCCTTACTTTGCTCCACAAGATCATTCCCAATGCAGTCGACGCGCCCTAAAGCACAAATCCACCACAACAAGATCATTCTGATGGGTGAGCCAACGCACATTGCCGGTCAAATCACTGCAAACTCTACCCTGCGAAACCGCCATACGCGTGCAGACGACCACCTGCCCGCCGCCATACAGGCCGCAGAAAATTTATCTACTCGTCTGTCTTCCACTATAACAAACTCTCTACTGAAACAAAATCATCGAGGCTGTCTAAACATCAAGAAACATGCACTAGCTTATCTCCACGAGCAACACTAGCCACACAAAAAAGCTTTCAAAATGGATTTGTGTACACTATGAACTCACATTTAGGCCATCACTTTCCTATCACTACTATACACTACTCGTTTATAGCTCGTGTTGCAAGCACGTGTACAAGTGTGTAGTGCAGATAGTGATATGGGTATTGTATTATGTTGGTGTATGAATGTTTGTTGCGCATCTGCTCCCACTATTGACCACAAATCTATCCTTTCTTTATAATATCTGTGAGTTATACCCAGACTGTCCATAACAGCCAATACACATGGAGGGCATGTATCGTGAAATAAATAAATAAAGTGACAGGACCTGTCACGTCCAGTCATACTATTGTCATACCATTAATGTACTTACACGCATGTCATCTCACTGTCATTGTTGGTTGGTTATTAGTTTTTACGACACGTCGACCGTTGAGTCATATAGCGTCGCCAATCTCTCACGCCGATTGGTCGCGGGCGAAGAGCAGCGACAGGTGAGATTCGGACCCACAATCTTTCGATTGTGAGACGGGCATCTTACCCCTAGACCACTCGTCCGACATCTCACTGTCATTTACACATACATACGCACCTGCCTGACTGTTCCCAGAATAGAATCACTGACATATCACTCATTGATGGTCACATCACCTCGCTGGCATTCACAGTCACTTCAGACATTTCATCAGATCAGAGGCGGCGGCTCCTGCATCGGGGTCACGTCGTCAGACGACGGTGGCAGTACCAGGGTGTCAGATAGCTATGCACCTGACCGGAAACAATAGCCTATTGGCCTCGGCGGCGGTCGGCGGTAGTGCCGACGTAAGCTGCTCGGCCGACCCGTGGTATGGTGCCTGCCGGTACCTGTCTCGACATTCAGTGGGGTGTACTGTAGGGGAGGGGCTAAATTTATGGAATTAAAGTGCCCCCACAACCAGCTTTTCTACATACGTCCTCCGTCCAACAGCCAGCACACGAGTCACATCCCTTCAGTATATTTAATCCAACTTTTAGCCTGATTAGATGTAAAATATATTGCAAAAGCCAAGTTGTGCGTTTTGGTGATTTTATGGGTTCACAGACTATCATAAGTTCGGTTTCTTGCTGAAATCCTGGGCCTGCCACTCAATCGATAATTCCAACCCAACGACAGAACTTCCCGGCTTGTAACACGTCTGCCAATGTTCCGACACAGCCATCCCGTTGCCGCATATCCATCCCCATCAGATCAATTGCCAGATGATCGTCCCAGCCAGGGGCTGAATTCAACAGCGACTCGAACCGTGGGTTGCCTCAGTAGCGAAGGCCCATGGCTATGAGCACTCGACAAACTGAGCAACCAGGGATGCCTTCTGAAGCAAACAAAAGTCCGATGTTGTTGCCAGGTGGCCACTGTAGCGCAGTCGGTAGAGTGTCGGACTCTTGATCGCAAGACTGTGTGTTCGAATCTCACAACTGGCGGCATTTACCGAGTCCACTCGCGACCAATCGGTGTGAGAGGTTGGCGACGCTATATGACCTAGCGGTTGAATACGTCGTAAAAGAACCCAAGGTTCTTTTCTAATGTTGGCATGTCACCGTTTATGGCTTGTATGCACCACGAGATCGAATAATAAATCATTGACATCAGCTGAGATGTTTAAATTAGCCTGGCTCAAAGAACCGGCTGCTCTGTTTAACAGCGCTTCGTTGCGACAGCACCCCAGACTAAGTGATGACTAAATGATAACCAAACTGATGTGCTCGGTAATGTCATTCGCTGGTATCCGATCATCTGTAGTACGAAGAGATTCGCGGAAGTTAGGCATTTCCGTGGATTCAATGACGTCCCGGACCGTAAGGCTGGCTGCCGTCTGCTGGTGCCTCGGAAGACCCGCGTATCTGTTCGTTGGGAGTTGGTGCCCATTGCAGTCACAATCTGATTGGCAAATTCCCCATTGCACTGTGATTTGGTGGGCTGGGAGCTGGTTCGTTGCGGCCGACCCGGCTGGCCGACTAGAAAGAGCTGCACGTGCCAAATATCTGCTGGCCTCTCCGCCTGACCATCCTGATACGATACCCAATCAACCTGCACACCAACCTACCACCGCGCTTTGTGAGGGCTATATTGGGCGCTATATGACCTATGCAGTCGATGCGCCCCTAAACCACAATAACTAACTAACTAACCACCACGCTTAATCCCCGTCCCGCGTCGACAGCTCAACCCAGACGTGAACGCGTTCCAACGCAAGTTCGTGAACGAGGTGCGGCGGTGCGACGAGATGGAGCGCAAGCTGCGCTACCTCGATAAGGAGATCAGGAAGGACGAGATTCCCGTGCTCGACGTCGGCGAGAACCCGACGGCACCGCAGCCGCGCGAGATGATCGACCTGGAGGTCAGTTGGCGGCAGGACCACCGTCCTGCCGCTGACCTGTCTGTCAGCAAACAGGCGCCAATGTTCCACGTGTGGTCAGCGACTGTGACTTCGTCTGTCTGCGTGAGCCGTCTGCGTCCGTCCGTCAGTGACGGTGACGCAGGCGGTGGCCGCCGCTGCCCCGGCTGCCGCGCCTCCACCGTCGGCAGCCGTCCGGCTCTACGCGGGCGGACGTGACCGTCCCTCTGTCCTCCGAGGTGTCGGTTGCGCTCGTCGTCGACACGGCGCCTCATGCCCGGCATGCCGGATGCGGCCGCTGCACTTCATTCTCAAGGACTGGTCAATACTGATTGTGCGTTTTGCCAGGTGCAAGGTCACCGCAGGAACTGACTCGCTGACTACTGAATTCAGGAGCTTTTTGTTTTGCGTGCATTGCTTTAGCTTATGATTACGAGTGGGTCATTGCATGCTAAATCAATCGGTGCAGGGTACAATTCAGCACCCCACCCCCTCAGATTTCGGTTATGTTTTATCTTAGTGCACGATTCTGAGACCCATCGGTATCTCAGTATGACCTTCGACTTGTTCTGTGTGGTGTCGTGAAATATGTAGTTATGCTACGAACTTCTTAAACCGCTATATATTTGGAATGGGAACACAGGTGTTGTTTGATAATGCCACAGGTCTGTACCGGTTGTAACTGCTATTATGTTAACTGTTATTATGTAATTAAGCGCAGTAAATACTCAAAGTGGTACAACATTTCGTGAAAGTATGCGACTGAGGAATCTCACGATTTACTATTATTTCCTCGAAAATCTGCATTTTCTGTTAATTTTCGCTGATATAACCCTTGGATTTCACAATGTTTTCGTGTAAGGTAAATGTAAGATGGTTTATCTCCATATGTATCTCGTACATTGCCTTGAGCAACTCTGCCAAGATTTTCTCAGTTTGCAATCCGGAATGGGTTTGGCAGCCTTTCGATCATGTCTGCTAAGGAGCTGCCAGGTAAAAGATATGATGTGATAGTAATGATGGCATATATATGACAAGGTATGATGCTAATGATATGTTGTGGGCTTGCAACTTTTGGCCGTTTTACCTTGGATGAGCATCAAGTTTTTCTCCAGGCGACGTTCGACAAGGCTCAATCGACAAATAGGTTCCTTCTCCTCTGGGCTGCATTGATTATGTCTGTCTCCTACAGTGACACCCAGGGTTGTCCCATGGCTACTTCGCGTTCTGTCCTCCGACGATAAATCCTGCGTACGGCCAATACGATCATTTCATCTCTACTGCGGATGGAAAACTATGTTCAGGACCGTTTGACGCTGGCACTGTGGTTAGCAATAGTGCGAAGCTGAAATGGTGATATCGGATGATTTAGATCACAGCTCTTGTACAACTGTTGTGAACTTGTCCGTTAGCAATTATTTTGCTTTTACAGGCCACGTTTGAGAAACTGGAAAACGAGCTGAGGGAAGTGAATGGGAATGCTGAAACGCTAAAGAAGAACTTCCTTGAACTTACAGAACTCAAGCACATCCTTTTGAAGACTGAGTATTTCTTTGACGAGGTAAGGCGTAGACTGGACAGCATTTCGGTTGATCGTATCCACGCGGAGAACCTGAAACATAGAACACCAATTGTTGATTGAAAGTGGCGCTGAATCTGCGAACAACTAACGGGTGCAATCGTCTACCAATCTGGGAGGCGAATGGAAGGCGGTTGGTGCCATTTTGTGCCATATTTTCAACGGGGAAATTGTATCGGTTCCTGGCATAAGCCCTGTTTATTTTTAGCGTAATGTGGCGCAAAAACCGTTTCCATATTTTCCCCTTTTATTAATTTAGTCCGGGTTCTTGCAGGGGTGGCGTTATGGACCAAGGTCCTATTATAAGCAGTGCTTGTTGTGTGATCCCTGATCGCACCACCCGATTTTTGTGACACCCGGTGTGTGGTGTCACAAGGACCAGAGTCTGGTCACCACCCGATGATGTCGTGTGTGGTGTCACAAGTACCAGAGTCTGGTCACCACCCGATGATGTCGTGTGTGGTGTCACAAGTACCAGAGTCTGGTCACCACCCGATGATGTCGTGTGTGGTGTCACAAGTACCAGAGTCTGGTCACCACCCGATGATGTCGTGTGTGGTGTCACAAGTACCAGAGTCTGGTCACCACCCGATGATGTCGTGTGTAGTGTCACCAGGACCAGAATCCCAGTTGAACGGCATAATTTTGACCGGGAGTTTAACCTGCCGACAATGCACCGACTCGGCCGCCCCGATGCAGCGTCCCTGGCCTTATCGGGCCAGTTTCCGACTGCTTACCCTTGAACCTGCCGGTTTCGGGCCAGAAGCCTGCCAACAACCGTAATTGTCCATAGACCGGATCGATTGATCATTGCGGCGGAGCGACCGTCCGCCACGATGCGTCCGCCACGGCCGCCACGGTGCAGTAATCGTATTGTGCTGTAAAGAATTGTGGAATGTTTTCCAGTTTTAGCTGAATTTTCCTGTAATTTTGTTGGCAACAGCTGTCAAACCTTCGAAGGCCATATGGGTTATTGTTGCGACCGGCACAGAAAGAGGGGCATTATTTTCCCTCTAGGGAATCGTTGGTGAGCGGTGAATTGTCTCAAAATTGTGTTAGTGCATATCAAAAGCTTTACTGGATGTTTAAGTTTATTTGTGAGTTCATCAATTGGTGGTTAAGCCTCATGGCTTTGTCAATTAACTGCCCATGAGTTATGTTCCTTCGTTTAGATTGTAGTTCTAATGTATATTTATTTTTGGACGTGTGCGTGGTTTATATACTCATACACACAAACACACACACACACACACACATGTATATATATATATATATTCACTGGAATTCTTGATGGTAATATTTCTCAATGAAGGAATGGAGAAGTCCCACATATAGACAATATTTATCATGTATGTATGTATTCATGCGTGCATGCATACATACATGTACACACACATATATATATATACATATATATATATATATATATATATATATATATATATATATATATATATATATGTGTGTGTGTGTACATGTATGTATGTATGCATGTATGCATGCACGCATGAACACATACATACATGATAAACATAGTCTATATGTGGGACTTCTCCATTCCTTCATTGTGAAATATTACCATCTAGATCCCAGTGTTGCCTGCTGGCGCCATCAGTTGTTGCCATTTGGTTGGTGTATGAGTGAGAGTGAAGCTCGAACTAGCCTCGCTCGTCTATATATCGTAATCCGGCCCCTGCAGTGTCGGTCCCCAACCCTGGGATGTCTGTCCCGGTCTCTGGAGCAAGCTTGGCAAAATAGGCTGTTCCTGGATTTTGTAATTCAGGATGTTATCCTGTCCAGAAAGTTCTCATCTCCTTTGTCTTGCTGGAAGGTTGAATGGTGCTGTGTGACAATGACTGTTGGCTTACTGCTGGTTGATAAAATGCCAAGAACTCACTGGTAATACAGGATATTTCTGGCACCACAAAGTGAACGAAAATTATGCACTCCGAGTTGAATGATAGAGATGTTTGCAATCGGTATTCAGAGTTCCAGAATATAGCTTTAGCCCTGCCCTGAAGTGGTAATCCCAGTCCCTGGCATGCCAGTCAGGTCCCTAGAATGTCAGCCTCAGTCCCTGCGTGTCAGTCCCAGTCCCTAGAGTGTCAGTCCCAGTCCTTGGGTGTCAGCCCCAGTCCCTGGGTGTCAGTCCAAGCCCCTAGAGTGTCAGTCCCAGTCCTTGGGTTTCAGCCCCAGTGCCTGTGGTGCTAGTTCCAGTCCCTGTGGTGTCAGTTTCTGTTCCTGTAGTGTCAGCCCTCCGTTCCTGGAGCGTCAGTACAACTACCTGTGGTGTCAGTCCCCGTCCTGGGCATCAGCCACATCCCTGGACTGACGTTGTTGTAGCTTGCCTGGAGCGTCAGCCACAGTTCTGGAGTACCGACCCGCATTGTCTCTGTCCTCGGGTGACATTCGCCAGCCCTCGGGGGTGTTACCGCTGACACCGCTCTCAAATTCATTTTGAGTTAGGTTTCAGATATAGAAAAATGTCGGCGCTGAAGAAAAGTCATAAACATCAGTGATCACCGTGATAACGCAAGAAATTGAACACACTCTTGAATGGTTGTTTTTTTCGGAAGATTCCTAGATCAGATCAAATATTTGCATTGTAAATTGCATACAAACTATGAAAGTCAGCATGCCATGGTAAAATATATTATCATTGGAAGAACTCAGCGAAAAGTTGAAGAGGAGCAAACATGGATGCCCGCTTATAAAATCTTCTTTAGGGGTGCAAGCACTTGAATAATGTCAACATGGAAAATCATTGAGTCCACAGGATCCCGTGCTACCTGGTATATTCATTATGAAACCACGGGGGCGCGGGTGAGTTAGCATTACTCTAAAAGGATAAAGGGATTGACTCTAAATGGGTAAAAATAAACCGCCCATGAATTGAAGTCGCTCATCGGAACAGGAAGCCCCACTCGTCCAATTACATTCCGTCCTAACCGACACGCCTCAAGCCACAAGATCTGTGGATGAAAGGCAACTGAAGGCCCGATCAATCCAATAAAAACCGACATCAATAACAATACGATACAACGATTGGTACGCTTTCTTCTCCATCGTCGTGAAACGCATGGATAAAAATACGAACTAAATGTCTTTATTTCGCTGTTGGGTTAGGATGCGGTTTGGTTACTAATTAAAATCACGTGTTTTGCATCCTCACAGTTTTTTTCATGGAAATCGTGCAATGAAGGTCCGTGGACATCGGATGGAAGTATTGCATATGTAGTTCTTAAAAGTCCATTGAAGTCCGATAATCTTCTTATAATCCAGTGAAGTCCGAGAATCGTCCAAGAACCGGAAGTATTACAGACATTTAAAATTGTAAATGTAAAAATATAAAAAGGTACAGAATCATCTGTTGGGCAAAAACTGCATCCCATGAATTGTCAACCTTGGCACATCTCCATTGAGTTAGGTGTCGTCTCTGCGAACCGTCAGCGATGATATTTAATTGTGTAAGTTTGATTTGTAGCAAAATGAAGGGAGGAACGAATACTTCACGCAAAATATACTCAACTGTATTATTTTGTTTTTGAATATAGCATGTATTTAATTTAGTCAAATTTATGTTCCTAAAACATTGCGAGTATCAAGCAGGATGTTTTCTGCATTTACTCATCATCATGAATTTCAGCATAGTTTAACCAATACTATGCTGTGATTTTACTGTGCAAAGTCACAGACAGCATTTATGCCATGACAAGGAAAAATATTACATTTTCATTATCGGCCTTCCGCATCGCCCTGGGGCGATGCGGAAAGCGGATGCAAACTGATAAAAGCTGATTTCACCCACAAATCAGTTTTTATGTCAGATGTCAGTTGTCGAACCAACATCGCTGGCGTTTTCCACATCCTCGACCTGTATGCGTGATTCGCTTCGTTCTCGCTAGCTCACAACCGCTGGAATGTTCTTGATTGTTTACAATAGCCAACTTGCTAGTGTCAGTGGATTTTGTTGAGATCCACAGAATGGAAGCAGCTCCCTGGTCAAGTCAAGGCATGCGTGAAATGTGCCGTGCGGTTGTTTCATGTGCATCTAGAGTGAGGCTTAGTGGGATACTCCCTTATGTGTGCTCACTGTTGCCACACCATGCATCTTGCCTAGTGAGATGTATGGTGTATGAGCATGCATAACAATATCGGAAGCTACGTAAGAACAAGACGTGCTCGGTGTCGATTTGCGTCCACCTCACTGTGGAATGTGCCAACACTGTTAACCTGTGTCAGGCAGACCTACTGACCTGCTGACCAGACGGTGACCGTTGGCAGAAGGAGAGCCAGCATGTGCAGGAGGGTATCCAGCAGGCGCTGATCTCCAATGACGAGGTCGGCCGGGCGGCCGCAACCGGCCACCTCAAGTGAGCACTGTACCCACGCCCTTCCCGCCGCCGCCGCCGCCGCCGCCTCACCCGGCGCGGGTGAGGCGTGAGCGGCGCGCTTAGCTGCGGCTCTGTCGGCTGCGTCCTCCTGTCTTTAGTTCCGAGTGCGGTTGTTGGGTTGGATCATTAGGCGGGATTGGATCATTAGTACTGACGCAAGATGACACCAGTAGGCGCGCCCTGAGGCACCAGTCCATCACCACACCTGGGGCGATTGTTAGGTCGCGCTCGATGGTCTGAGTACATCGAAAAGCAGCTCGCATCCAACGACGCGACGTTTCCTGCGATCCTCGTTGACATCGACTGGGTTCCTCAGTGTCAATTTAATTTACAATTATATTTTATGTCAATTTATTTATCATTTACAATTAATGCGACGGTTCTGCTAGAACGGCTCTGCAGTCGCGGCCTATGCGCAAGCTTCACACACAGCTCGCTGTGTTCTGTCTGTCAGCTGACGCAATTTTTGTTGAGCTATAGCCATGTGGTTGGGTTCTGAGGTAGTGGTAGGGATTGGGTCCCCCATGGGCTCCCCCATGATCGTGTCCAGCAAAACGCTGGGGTTGGAATTGATGGTCCCTGGGCTGGACAGCTCATGCCGTGCGCATGCCATGCTCATGCCATGCTCATGCCGTGTTCATCCCGACGGGCTGACTGGCCAACAGTGTGTGTGGAGGGAGGGTGCCAATTAAAATGTGTTTTCACTTGGTCACCCAGTGTGTAATTAGTGCTAGGTTTGTGGGGCGTTACCCTGAGTCTATAAGGAGAACCCAGACCTTAGTGGGTAGAACGTTTCCTCGGCGTTGTGATGTGCTCCCCATGTGACTGGTATGTCCCGTCTTGGTGTTGTGTTCCCAGTGTTAAACGAATGGTTTTTCGTTAGGTGTGAGATGTGGAAGCGAGTACAGTAGGATGTTGAAACTCGCAATGGAAACGATGTCTCTCAACGTAGCTTGTAAGTTCTTTAAACACAATTTTGATCCAAGAACGTACCCATATATGCACGTCTTTCCTTTGTTTTAAGATATGTAATTTAAGGTTAACTATTTGAGCGATAGCAATACAAAATACCCGTTTTTGTCAGATGATTGTATAGCAGACCACATCATGGGTAATCATCTTACCTATAATTGTGCCAAGAGATGTCTGTGCATCACAATCAGCAATAGTGAGTACAAGCACGACACTTATGAACAAGATACTGTTAGAAATGGTATATGAAGACTTCATAAGGACTCATCACAAATCACGATGTCAATACTTCGTTGGGAGGGATGTCGATTCAGTGTTCAGAAAGTGGTATATTCCACCCTGTTTCACGAATAATTATTCACTGTGTGTTCCCCGTATGGCTGGCGTGTGCCCCGTCTCAGTGTTGTGTTCTTTGGGTGGTGTTCTTCTACCATGTATTCCCGTCTCAATGTGATGTGTTCTCCAGTTTCGTCTCCGGCGTGATCTCCCGGGAGCGTGTCTACGCCTTTGAGAGGATGCTGTGGCGCGCTTGCCGCGGCAACGTTTTTCTGCGCCAAGCCGAGATAGAGAACCCGCTGGAGGACCCCGTCTCGGTGAGTGAGGCAGCGCCACCGGCTGCGGCTACGGCTGCGGGACAGGCAGACCGCTGGCACGTGGTGGCTGCCAAACGGCCAGGTGACTATCACAACATCAGCGGGCACACATACTGGCACCGAATCTGTGTGAAAGGCCAGAAATGCAACCGTTCACGCGCTTCTGATTTTTTGCAGGGCTCCAACGTCCACAAGAACGTGTTCATCGTGTTCTTCCAAGGTGAGCAGCTGAAGACGCGCGTGCGCAAGATCTGCGAAGGGTTCCGCGCCACTCTCTACCCCTGTCCGGATACTCCGCCCGAACGGCTGGAGATGAAGACGGGCGTCACGGCCAGGATCGAGGACCTCAACACGGTGAGAATCGCCTCATGGGAAGCGTGGCGTGGGAGGGGTCGTGTCAAAATGGTAGACAACCCAGTATGGTTAGATCAGGGGTCCAGGTTTCGACATATCGGTATGGCTATGATGGCCCTTCTCTGGAGAGGGAGGGATCATACCCTGTCACATTGTCATGTGTCGTGACTTGCCCATGGTGCTGAGAATCCTGGTGATGTGTCTGCATCTTTTGCGTCACTGCTGCCAGGAAACAGTTCGTTGAAAGAACCAAATTATAGATACAGCCCGTTTCAAGAAGAAGCGTTCGAATTTCAGATTCGGAGTAGAATGTAGAATATTAGTCGTAAAAGGGCTACACTTTCCAGAATTTCCTGGTTCTATGAAATGTGTTACCATCTCAAAATAATGGTTCACCGTTGACGGATTTGGCGCCAGTTCAGCCCTTTCTGGTGCCCAGACATTCAGAGAGTGCCGGCGGATATGAGTTGCTCGCTAAAGGGTGCCATTGGACGCATTTCAGTCAACAAAGTACCTGAGCACGAACCTCAGTATTTTGATACATTGATATCGGAGGAGTATGTGCAGCTACGATCTTCCATACAACCATGCTTCAAATCACGCACTTTTTCTTCAAATACAACACGATTCTGGGCTAGTACTAGCCCTAGTCGGTATTTTGCAGCCGTGATCTTTCCCATAGCGGATTTCGCTACCTTCTAGAGCTCCAGGACCGTCGTTGGATTATTTCGGTACATCACTAACTTGAGTCCACAAAAATAGTTCAGCAGGTGTGGGATCGGAATATTGCGACGGCTGCGCATCGTTCACCTCTTTCGCAACCAGCCAGCCGCACACCAATCCGTCGACGAAGACATCCTCGATCCTTGCATGCAGATTGATTGGGATGCAGTATCCCATCTCGGAGACATTGTCGGCAGAGGGTTGATTTGCTTCGCTGATGCTGGTTCATCCAGAAGTTGCGCAACGCTTGTCGGTGCATCTCGGTATTTATGTTCTTAGTTGGGCGTTCAAGATGTTCGGGCGCAATGGCCCTGCTGTACCGTGGCTACCGCTCTCGGACCACGCCGCCACTTCTTGCTATGCAGCGGCCCCTGGATTGACGGGCTAGGTGGATCACACCGCCACTTCTTGTATGCAGCGGCCTCTAGGCTGACGGGTTAGGTGGATCGCACCGCCACTTTCTGCGATGCAGCGGCCTCTGGACTTCAATTGGTGTTGCTGTTCAGATTTGTGGCGCTGTATAACCAATGCAGTTGATGCGCCCTAAAACCCTAATAACCAACCAATGTTCAGATTGTATTAAGTTATTATTATAGCATGCAGCCAGTTTCATTCCAGACAGGTGACCCCGTTGGTGGTATGTAGCGAATCTGCAAGAAAGAGTATTGTGGTTGCTTTTCGTGTCAGTTTGGTAAAGAAGCGAAGTTTTTACATTACTTTATTTAAATAAGAGTAATACATCAGGATGAAAGAAGAAGCTATCTTGTACCGAAATGAGTATATTTGATGCATAGATGAGGCACTTTTCACGGCCAATAGAAACCTGCTTTGCCCGCTTAGATCAGCGGGTAGACAATGGCTACCCGTTGTTCGCCCCTGGAAGCCGCACCTTGAAGTGCCCTGCTGTCACGATGATGATGTAGTGTGTGGTGTCACCAGGGCCAGAGTCGGGTCACCACTCGATGTTGTGGTGTGTGGTGTCACCAGGACCAGAGCCGGGTCACCACCCAATGATGTGGTGTGTGGTGTCACCAGGACCAGAGCCGGGTCACCACCCGATGTTGTGGTGTGTGGTGTCACCAGGACCAGAGCCGGGTCACCACCCGATGTTGTGGTGTGTGGTGTCACCAGGACCAGTGCCGGGTCACCACCCGATGATGTGGTGTGAAGTGTCACCAGGACCAGAGCTGGGTCACCACCTGATGATGTGGTGTGTGGTGTCACCAGGACCAGAGCCGGGTCACCACCCGATGATGTGGTGTGTGGTGTCCCCAGGACCAGAGCCGGGTCACCACCCGATGAGGTGTGTGGTATCGCCAGGACCAGAGTATGGTCACCACCCGATGAGGTGTGTGGGTAGCCAGGACCAGAGTATGGTCACCACCCGATGTTGTGGTGTGTGGTGTCACCAGGACCAGAGCCGGGTCACCACCCGATGGTGTGGTGTGTGGTGTCACCAGGACCAGAGCCGGGTCACCACCCGATGTTGTGGTGTGTGGTGTCACCAGGACCAGAGCCGGGTCACCACCCGATGAGGTGTGTGGTATCGCCAGGACCAGAGTATGGTCACCACCCGTTGATGTCGTGTGTAGTGTCACCAGGACCAGAGTCTGGTCACCACTCGATGTTGTGGTGTGTGGTGTCACTAGGACCAGAGTCTGGTCACCACCCGATGGTGTGGTGTGAAGTGTCACCAGGACCAGAGTATGGTCACCACCCGATGATGTGGTGTGTGGTGTCACCAGGACCAGAGTATGGTCACCACCCGATGATGTAGTGTGTGGTGTCACCAGGACCAGAGCCGGGTCACCACCCGATGTTGTCGTGTGTGGTGTCACCAGGACCAGAGCCGGGTCACCACCCGATGATGTGTGTGGTGTCACCAGGACCAGAGCCGGGTCACCACTCGATGTTGTGGTGTGTGGTGTCACCAGGACCAGAGCCGGGTCACCACCCAATGATGTGTGTGGTGTCACCAGGACCAGAGCTGGGTCACCACCCGATGTTGTGGTGTGTGGTGTCACCAGGACCAGAGCCTGGTCACCACTCGATGTTGTGGTGTGTGGTGTCACCAGGACCAGAGCCGGGTCACCACCCAATGATGTGGTGTGTGGTGTCACCAGGACCAGAGCTGGGTCACCACCCGATGTTGTGGTGTGTGGTGTCACCAGGACCAGAGCCTGGTCACCACTCGATGTTGTGGTGTGTGGTGTCACCAGGACCAGAGCCGGGTCACCACCCGATGATGTGTGTGGTGTCACCAGGACCAGAGCCGGGTCACCACCCAATGATGTGGTGTGTGGTGTCACCAGGACCAGAGTCTGGTCACCACCCGATGTTGTGGTGTGTGGTGTCACCAGGACCAGAGTCTGGTCACCACTCGATGTTGTGGTGTGTGGTGTCACCAGGACCAGAGTCTGGTCACCACCCGATGTTGTGGTGTGGTGTCACCAGGACCAGAGCCGGGTCACCACCCAATGATGTGGTGTGTGGTGTCACCAGGACCAGAGTATGGTCACCACCCGATGTTGTGGTGTGTGGTGTCACCAGGACCAGAGCCGGGTCACCACCCGATGGTGTGGTGTGTGGTGTCACCAGGACCAGAGCCGGGTCACCACCCGATGTTGTGGTGTGTGGTGTCACCAGGGCCGGAGCCGGGTCACCACCCGATGAGGTGTGTGGTATCACCAGGACCAGAGTATGGTCACCACCCGTTGATGTCGTGTGTAGTGTCACCAGGACCAGAGTCTGGTCACCACTCGATGTTGTGGTGTGTGGTGTCACTAGGACCAGAGCCGGGTCACCACCCGTTGATGATGTGTGTGGTGTCACCAGGACCAGAGCTGGGTCACCACTCGATGATGTGGTCTGCAGGTGCTGGCGCAGACGCAGGACCATCGGCACCGCGTGCTGGTGGCGGCCGCCAAGTACGTCCGCGGCTGGTTCGTCAAGGTGCGCAAGATCAAGGCCATCTACCACACGCTCAACTGGTTCAACTTGGACGTGACGCAGAAGTGTCTGATCGCCGAGTGCTGGGTGCCGGTGGCGGACATGGAGTCGATACAGCTGGCGCTGTGGCGCGGGTCGGAGAGGTCCGGCTCGTCCATCAAGCCCGTGTTCAACGCCATCCACTCCAAGGAGGCGCCGCCCACCTACAACCGCACTAACAAGTTCACGCAGGGCTTCCAGACGCTGGTCGACTCGTACGGCGTGGCCAACTACCGCGAGATGAACCCAGGTGGGCCAGGCGGCGGCGGCGGCTCCGGTGTCTGGAGGAGCGGGTGGTGCGGGTCGGCCGGGAGGCGGGGAAGAGTCGGGAGGAGGCGGCGGAGTTCTGGGGGCGGCTGAGGCGGGGAAGGATCGGGAGAGGGGGCGATTGGTCCTGGAATTTGGTGGGTGCGTGGTGCGGAGACGACTGAGAGGTGGGTGGAGGAGGGGAGGTGGTGACGCGACTGGCACCAGTCGGCGGGGATTCCTTCATGGCTGTGCCTTCAACGGGTTTAAGCCGCTCGGCGAGAAATGCGAGTGCCAGAAAATTCCACGTAATGTCAGCATAGAGTATCAAGCTTGTCCGAATGTCATTTACAAAACATCGAAGCCAATTTATTTCACTTTCAAGAGCAGAGGAGACACAATGCTGATCGCAGCATGTGCCACCGGGTATAATTTTAAATCTTGCATACTGCCATCCACTGTTCTTAGTGGCTTAATTTGCTGATTTCTCACCTCAGGTGTGGTATTCGTGGCATATGAGCGTCTTGTATATTAATTTTAAGATCCATAATTACACAGCCCATGACTCAAATCAGCACGAATATAAAGAAGATATTCGTACGTATTTCCTTCCTTTATAGTACTGTGGGCTTTTTTAGGTTGTTAAGATGCCATATTGTACTATGATGCCAGATGCACATCGTAAATGGGGCTGCTGTGAGACGGATTGACATTTGTTATATAAGTATTTCGTAGTTCTGCCCATAAGTTTCGCCTAATGAATACTAAAGCCCCCCAAAGACGGACTATTGTCTAACTTTGATTAATGTGAGGCAGTGGTTCCTACACATTTCGATGTTGATCAAAGGCTGAACACTTCTCTAATGAATCGTGCATTTATATGTTTGTGATTGTCTTTCGCCTTTGATGTTTGCGGTGTATTTTTGAGTTTGCACTCAATTCAGACTGCATGTAGTACTACACTATTAAAGTTTCTGGATGCTGCTTTGTATGCTCATGTTGTCGAATAGGATAAACCATTCAGCTTTGAATTGGTGAACCTCAGCATTTGTTTAAGCTACGCATCAAATACCTCTGGCAATACAATGTGCAAGCTAGTGTATATTTGCCGCAAGTGGACTTTTCGTTTTTTTTTTCTTCAATTAAGTTATATCAATTTGAGCCATGTCATGCCAGTCCTGTATGCTGCATATGGTTCATGCGGTCCAGTATATAGTGGGTTATCTCCCCGAATGTCACAGGTTGTTGACCTGGCCGTATCCCTGCGACCTCTCCATCCGTTTCGGCCCGGGAGATTGTGAGCTGTCGACCTGGGTGTGCCACTGTGGCTTCCCCACCAGCGTCAGCCCGGAGATTGTGAGCTGTCGACCTGGGTGTGCCACTGTGGCTTCCCCACCAGCGTCAGCCCGGAAGGTTGTGAGCTGTTGACCTAGCCGTATCCCTGCGACCTCCCCACCAGCGTCAGCCCGGAAGGTTGTGAGCTGTTGACCTAGCCGTATCCCTGCGACCTCCCCACCAGCGTCAGCCCGGGAGATTGTGAGCTGTCGACCTGGGTGTGCCACTGTGGCTTCCCCACCAGCGTCAGCCGGAAGGTTGTGAGCTGTTGACCTGGGTGTGCCACTGTGGCTTCCCCACCAGCGTCAGCCCGGGAGATTGTGAGCTGTTGACATGGATGTACCACTGTGGCCTCCCCACCAGCGTCAGCCCTGAGGTGGTTGTGAGCTGTTGACCTGGGTGTATCCCTGCGACCTCCCCACCAGCGTCAGCCCGTGAGGTGGTTGTGAGCTGTTGACCTGGGTGTACCACTGTGATATCTCCACCCACGTCAGCCCGGGAGGTTGTGAGCTGTTGACCTGGGTGTATCCCTGCGGTCTCCCCACCTGCGCCCATCCAATGCGAGGAAGCGGTCATTCCACACAACTGCCGCAGTTGCCATCACGACGTGTCCTCATCAACCGTCGATGCGTCGCGGACAAAATTAGTCCATCGTCGGTATCCAGACCTGACGGCGACTTGGCTTAGGGTGTGCTGAAGATGTGGCGTGTCCGACCGACCATGTAGCATCATGGGTTCGTGCGGTGCGGGTAACGTGGCTGACTCTCGCCGGCAGCACCGTACACCGTCATCACGTTCCCGTTCCTCTTTGGAGTCATGTTTGGCGACCTGGGTCACGGCCTCATCATGGCCCTCTTTGCCGGCTGGATGGTGTTTAAAGAGAAGAAGCTGGGCTCCAAGCGCATTGACAGCGAGGTAACCTGAACCGCTCGCACAATGTCATGCATCCTCGCACAGTCGCACGCCACACGCGTCACACACGACTCGCGCCATTCACCACATGCCTTCACCACACGCCTCACACACGACTCGCGCAATTCACCCACATGTCGCTCACCACACGCGTCACACACGATACAGCTCGTGCCACACGTCACATGTCACTCACCACACGCGTCACACACGATCGCGCCATTCACGCACATGCCACCACCACACGCGTCACACACGACTCGCGCAATTCACCACACATGTCGCTCACCACACGCGTCACACACGATCTCGCGCCATTCACGTCACATGTCACTCACCACACGCGTCACACACGATACAGCTCGTGCCACACGTCACATGCCACCACCACACGCGTCACACACGACTCGCGCCATTCACACACATGTCGCTCACCACACGCGTCACACACGATACAGCTCGTGCCACACGTGCCACCACCACACGCGTCACACAGACTCGCGCACAACACATGTCACTCACCACACGCGTCACACACGATACAGCTCGTGCCACACGTCACATGCCACCACCACACGCGTCACACACGACTCGCGCCATTCACCACACATGTCGCTCACCACACGCGTCACACACGATACAGCTCGTGCCACACGTCACATGCCACCACCACACGCGTCACACACGACTCGCGCCATTCACCACACATGTCGCTCACCACACGCGTCACACACGATACAGCTCGTGCCACGTCGTGCCACGCGTCCACATGGTCACCATGTCACTCACCACACGCGTCACACACGACACAGCTCGTGCCACACGTCACATGCCACCACCACACGCGTCACACACGACTCGCGCCATTCACCACATGTCGCTCACCACACGCGTCACACACGATACAGCTCGTGCCACACGTCACATGCCACCACCACACGCGTCACACACGACTCGCGCCATTCACCACATGTCGCTCCACCACACGTCACACACGATACAGCTCGTGCCACACGTCACATGCCACCACCACACGCGTCACACACGACTCGCGCCATTCACCACACATGTCGCTCACCACACGCGTCACACACGATACAGCTCGTGCCACACGTCACATGCCACCACCACACGCGTCACCACACGACTCGCGCAATTCACCACACATGTCGCTCACCACACGCGTCACCCCACACGATACAGCTCGTGCCACACGTCACATGCCACCACCACACGCTGTCACCACACGATACAGCTCGTGCCACACGTCACATGCCACCACCACACGCGTCACCACACGACTCGCGCCATTCACCACATGTCGCTCACCACACGCCACAGTCACCACACGACACAGCTCGTGCCACACGTCACATGCCACCACCACACGCAGTCACCACACGACTCGCGCAATTCACCACACATGTCACTCACCACACGCGTCACCACACGATACAGCTCGTGCCACACGTCACATGCCACCACCACACGCGCCACACACGACTCGCGCAATTCACCACACATGTCGCTCACCACACGCGTCACCACACGATACAGCTCGTGCCACACGTCACATGCCTCCACCACACGCGTCACACACGACTCGCGCCATTCACCACATGTCGCTCACCACACGCGTCACACACGACTCGCGCCATTCACCACACATGTCGCTCACCACACGCGTCACACACGATACAGCTCGTGCCACACGTCACATGCCACCACCACACGCGTCACACACGACTCGCGCCATTCACCACACATGTCGCTCACCACACGCGTCACACACGACTCGCGCCATTCACGCCACATGTCGCTCACCACACGCGTCACACACGACTCGCGCCATTCACGTCACATGTCACTCACCACACGCGTCACCACACGATACAGCTCGTGCCACACGTCACATGCCACCACCACACCGTCACCACCACACGACCGTGTTCGCGCAATTCACCACACATGTCGCTCACCACACGCGTCACACACGATACAGCTCGTGCCACACGTCACATGCCACCACCACACGCGTCACACACGATACAGCTCGTGCCACACGTCACATGCCACCACCACACGCGTCACACACGACACAGCTCGTGCCACACGTCACATGCCACCACCACACGCGTCACCACACGACACGCTCGTGCCATTCACGCCACATGTCACCACCACACGACACAGCTCGTGCCACACGCACATGTCACCACCACACGACACAGCTCGTGCCACATGTCGCATGCCACCACCACACGCCACATGTCACCATCACACGACACAGCTCGTGCCACACGTCGCATGCCACCACCACACGCCACATGTCACCACCACACGACACAGCTCGTGCCACATTCCGACTTCATGCCACCACCACACGCCACATGTCACCACCACACGACACAGCTCGTGCCACACGTCGCATGCCACCACCACACGCCACATGCCACCATCACACGACACAGCTCGTGCCACACGCCACATATCACCACCACACGCCAGCTCGTGCCCACGCCACATGCCACCACACACGCTCGCCACATGTCACCACCACACGCCACATGTCACCACCACACGACACAGCTCGTGCCACATGTCGCATGCCACCACCACACGCCACATGTCACCACCACACGACACAGCTCGTGCCACACGTCGCATGCCACCACCACACGCCACATGTCACCACCACACGACACAGCTCGTGCCACATGTCGCATGCCACCACCACACGCCACATGTCACCACCACACGACACAGCTCGTGCCACACGTCGCATGCCACCACCACACGCCCCACCACGACACCGCCACATGTCACCACCACACGACACAGCTCGTGCCACACGTCGCATGCCACCACCACACGCCACATGTCACCACCACACGACACAGCTCGTGCCACATGTCGCATGCCACCACCACACGCCACATGTCACCACCACACGACACAGCTCGTGCCACACGTCGCATGCCACCACCACACGCCACATGTCACCACCACACGCACATGTCACCACCACACGACACAGCTCGTGCCACACGCCACATGTCGCATGCCACCACCACACGCCACCACCCACATGTCACCATCACACGACACAGCTCGTGCCACACGTCACATGCCACCACCACACGCCACATGTCACCACCACACGACACAGCTCGTGCCACATGTCGCATGCCACCACCACACGCCACATGTCACCACCACACGACACAGCTCGTGCCACCACGTCGCATGCCACCACCACACGCCACATGTCACCACCACACGACACAGCTCGTGCCACATGTCGCATGCCACCACCACACGCCACATGTCACCACCACACGACACAGCTCGTGCCACACGTCGCATGCCACCACCACACGCCACATGTCACCACCACACGACACAGCTCGTGCCACATGTCGCATGCCACCACCACACGCCACATGTCACCACCACACGACACAGCTCGTGCCACATGTCGCATGCCACCACCACACGCCACATGTCACCATCACACGACACAGCTCGTGCCACACGTCGCATGCCACCACCACACGCCACATGTCACCACCACACGACACAGCTCGTGCCACACGTCGCATGCCACCACCACACGCCACATATCACCACCACACGACACAGCTCGTGCCACACGTCGCATGCCACCACCACACGCCACATGCCACCATCACACGACACAGCTCGTGCCACACGCCACATGTCACCATCACACGACGCACGCCTCAGGGGTGTCTAGGAGCTCCGGCAGTAGGCGTTGGGTCATCGGTGTCGTGATGTTTATTGAATGTTTCGCCACTGCACCAGATTTGTGTGTGGTTTGCTTGTTGAGTTGGGTAGCATCTGCGAAGCTATCATGACACTCCAGGTGCGATCCGATCTGCTCATTGCTTCACCCAGAGCACATGGCTGTGTCAAAGCACTGTGTGCTGTATGCGCATTGCCACCCGCCTCGCACACACTGCTTTTGCTAGCATACGCATGACTCCAAGCGTGCCGACGGTTGGGTATCTCTTTGCTAAAATAATTATCTTGTCTTCTGATGGGGCACATAGGTAGTACTGTCGATGAGGTTATTTCAGACCGCTTTAGATATAATCGGTTGATTGTCGTTACTCTGGTGCTTTATATCCATCGTTTGCCAAAGCACAAACAAGCATAGGTGTTCATTGAAAGATGGCGTTGTCCTTTGATCGACGCGGATGTCGGTGTCCATTGTCCACTGCTCGGTATGTCGAGCCCACGTGCACCGGGACGCCGGGACAGCTGCCGGGCTCGTCACCTGTCGACCTGACCCGACCACCTTCACCCGCCACTCCACAGATCGCCAGCATTTTCTTCGGCGGCCGCTACATTATCCTACTGATGGGGCTCTTCTCGATGTACACGGGTTTCATCTACAACGACATGTTCAGCAAGTCGCTCAACATTTTCGGCTCCAGCTGGCGCATCGGCTTCACCCAGGCTGACATCAACGCCACCGAGGAGGAGACGATGATGCTGCCGCCCGAGAACGCCTCCTGCTACAAGGGCCACCCATACCCGTTCGGGTTCGACCCCATCTGGCAGGTGTCCGAGAACCAGGTCACCTACCAGAATGCGTTCAAGATGAAGCTGTCTGTGCTGCTGGGCGTGGCGCAGATGATTTTCGGCGTGCTCCTGTCGACCTTCAACTACAAGTGAGTGCTTCAGCACCGGACGCGGCTGAGCTGGAACGGCCGCCAGCCCGATCTGGCGCTCGATAGTGTGGCCTCATCGCCGGAGGTGAAGTCATGGCAGCGCTAGCTTAGTGATGCGGAATAATGGCACTAGCTGAATGTCTCGTGGAAAATAGGGACTCTTAGACGGGACCCCCCCCCGAAACATAAAACGACTCCATGAGAAGTTCTGGTGCACGTCCCTCCCCTCCGCCCCGGTGAATGGACTCTTCAGCCTACTTCTCGCAGTGACGCCTGTCCAAACAGCTGCCCCGACCCCCATGAAATTCCTGGGCCCGCCCGTGCCAGCGGCGGGAGTGTGGTGCCG
Organism: Ashinkailepas kermadecensis; assembly: GCA_034440615.1. Taxonomy (NCBI): domain Eukaryota; kingdom Metazoa; phylum Arthropoda; class Thecostraca; family Neolepadidae; genus Ashinkailepas; species Ashinkailepas kermadecensis. The sequence continues at coordinate 127,356 of JAOTOM010004012.1, forward strand.
GCGCGGCTAGTCGGTGATGGTCGTTACCGACGGCCACTGGCGGCTCACCGCCCGTGACGGTCGGCGCCCGTGACGGTCCCGTCTTCGGCAGGTACTTCAATCAGATGTCGGACGTGTTCACCATGTTCCTGCCGCAAATGTTCTTCCTGCTGTCGCTGTTCGGCTGGCTGTGTCTCATCTGCCTGCTCAAGTGGGGGATGTACTGGGCCACCTTCATACCGGCCGAATACACGCCCTCCACACAGCTCGACCACGACATCCGCTACGGCACTCACTGCGCGCCCTCGCTGCTGCTCACCTTCATCAACATGTTCCTGCTGAAGGACATGAACGCCGATCAGGTGAAGTGTGTCGATCCGGGACCTACGTTTGACACCGAGTGCCTGTGTGACGGCTACCTGTTCGACGGCCAGCAGCAGCTGCAGTACTTCCTGCTGGGACTGGGCGTGCTCTGCATTCCATGGATGCTCATCTTCAAGCCGTGGGTCATCCACCGACGGCGCGCGGCGGTCGCGGCGCAGGGACGCCTGCCTGAGACGACCAGCGACGCGCACGACCAAGACGAGGAGGAAGAGGAGGCGTTCAGTGACGTGCTCATCCACCAGGCGATCCACGTGGTCGAGTATGTGCTCGGGTCTGTCTCGCACACGGCCTCCTACCTACGGCTGTGGGCTCTTTCGCTGGCGCACTCACGTGAGTATCGGTCTCGCGAACGGCCTTCTATCCCCGGCTGTTGGTTCGTTGGCGGCGCAACGTCATTTTGCAGTCTGTGTCCAAATGATGTTCGGTGTGAGAAGCGTTAATGCAATTTTTTTCCAGCTAGGATTACAATAGCTTTTCGTACTTTTATTCCTGTCCCTGCAGGAATCATGAATCAGTGTGTCTGGTAGGAAGTTTTCTCCTTTTTTTTGTGTTGGCAAAACCCTGCGTTTACGCACTTCACGTGCTCATTTTACCTCGCTGAATTTCCTTGCTTTATCAACCAACTTGAGGACCTATAGCGCCTAACGTCCGCTTTCGCTAGCCATTTCTGTTCTAAAAAAATCTGCTTCCCTTTGAAGAGAGGAACGATTTGTGTTGGCTATTCTAGCTTTAAGAAGAGTTCCTCGGCGTCATCAGGTAAAAAAGGGCTGGGAATGGAATGCTGTTTTCAGACATCAGCCGAAAAAAAACATATTTTTTAATGTCGATGTAGTTGTTACTGGCTTCGAACAATGTGCTACTTTATGCACCACAGTAGTCGACGCGTCGTAGAAGCCAATAGCCAACCAACCAGTGGATATCTTCGCGATATCTCCGAATGGCGTGGGCGCAAATCATGCCATTTTAGAAGTACACTCGGTGCAAAACAAGTACATTTGTCGGGAACAAAAGGACGATTGGTTTTCATATTTATGTGTTTGAATGCTGATGAAAATGGCTCATGTGCTTGCTTGATCACACATAAACTGCTATGGTGGCCAACTGGATTTTTGGACGCTGGCAAACCTACATTTAGCTGACAAGACTGCTTATGTTTTATCTGCAGACTGCATTGCATATCTGGTGTACACTCTTTCAGTGGAACAATGTGCTTTCTGCGATTATAATTGATCTGAAGACCGCATTGTATGTCTTGTGTACACTCTTTCAGCGGAAAAAATGTCCTTTATGTGATTATAGTTGATTTGGAGATCGCATTGTATATCCTGTGTACACTCTTTCATAGAGCACTCCTGTACATTTTCTTGAAAAGAATCGCATTCGTGCCACGCTAAACTGTCAGTTCTGTCAGTTTAAATTTTGTCGTTGATCTAGAGTGTCCAGTCTTGGAGGTGGGACCAAGTTCCATGGAACAAGCCCCGCGAAGTCCATGAGACCGCTCCATAAAGCCACCCCGGCAAACATTGAGACCAAATTTATGTTCAGAAAGCAAGTGTCATGACCCCAGAACATCTTTGTCAAACATTTTGAAAATATTTCTAAACTTGCGTTGTTATAGCAGCTCTTGAAGACGTTGCAGAGGATGTGACCGTCTGTTTTTTTTGTTCCTGTTGCAGAATTGTCTGAGGTGCTGTGGACGATGGTGCTGGTGAACGGTTTCAGTCAGGAGTACTGGGGCAGTGTGATGTTGTTCGTCATCTTCGGCGCCTGGACGGGACTGACGGTCAGCATTCTGATCGTGATGGAGGGTCTGTCGGCGTTCCTGCACACCCTGCGTCTGCACTGGTGAGCGAGCCTGCCTCCAGGCCTCTGTTGGCGTTCGACCAACTGCCACCGCTCCGACCAACTGCCACCGCTCCGACCAACTGCCACTGCTCCGACCAACTGCCACCGCTCCGACCAACTGCCACCGCTCCGACCAAGTCCCACCGCTCCGACAAACTGCCACTGCTCCGACCAACTGCCACCGCTCCGACCAACTGCCACCGCTCCGACCAACTCCCGCCGCTCCGACGGGCAGCCGAGAAGCAGGAGACTGAACCACCACAGGTCTCGGGCGGGTCAAGTCCATTGGGGTCACCATTTGGTCATCGTAGTCGGTGCGCCCTAAAGCCTCCACCATCCCACCACCCCCGTCGGGGTCACCGCTCGCTCTCCGATGCTTGGAAAGAGGTTGGATCTGTAGCGCATCTCGGTCGGCGTGCCCTAATGGTTCCCCAGCGGGGTCACCGCTCGCTCTTTAATGCTTGGAGGGAAGTCGGGTTGTCGGGTCTGCAGCACATCTCACTTAGTACCCCGCTGTGGTAATACTGATCGGCTTATGCTCATGCCCTGCTGCGCGGCCTGTCATCAGCCATTGCGCGTGGGGTAATGGTGCCCGTTTCGTCACTTCCCCAACGATCCACCGAGGCCGCAGTAATGTGAGAATCGGAGAGGCGCGTGTGGTCTGGTTGGGCCGACACACCTGAGCCGTTGTTCGCGGCAGGTGATCCATTACACCAGAGACGCTGTGCGGTCGGGGTGGCTCGCGGTCCGTCGTGTCCCGGCGGTGCCCGACGCCAGCATCCGCCTGAGCACCATCTGTCTGTCTGTCACCATCTGTCTGTCTGTCATCATCTGTCTGTCTGTCTGTCACCATCACCATCTGTCTGTCACGAGCCCACTCTGTCACACCGCCTCTGTTTGGCAGGGTCGAGTTCCAGTCGAAGTTCTACAAGGGCGAGGGCTACATCTTCGCGCCGTTCTGCTTCAAGGACATCTTGCAGGAGGCGGAAAGCGGAGAATAGTGTAGGGCCGGACCGTTCAGAATCGGCCGACGTTGAGGAGAGGCGAAGGTGTCTGGCTGTCCGTCCAGACAAGGACAAGTAGTGTGACCATTGCTGGGCACCAGGTATAGATTCTGCTCCCAAATCACCAAATGGCAACATCCGAATCAAGTAATCAATTGAGACCAAAGTATTTCCATGCGTTTTCTAAGGGAATCGTTTTGATGCGTTTATCCATGGGAGAGAGAGAGAGATATATATATATATATATATATATATATATATATATATATATATATATATATATATATATATATATATATATATATATATATATATATATATATATATATATATGTATATATATATATATATATATATATATATATATATATATATATATATATATATCTATATATATATATATATATATATATATATATATATATATATATATATACAATACGTACATGTACGTATTCATATATACAAGTATGTTGGCACCATTCATATGATGTGTATCCTTCAAGTGCCTGCATGCTACTCTGTGATTACACGCTGTGCTGATATTATATGATTGGGCATTATTTGTACTTTTGTATTATACCGTGCCCTGTGATTTGATCGTTACAATTTCGTATGCGTTATCTACACATGTGGGATGGAATATTGGAATTGGGCCAAGTTAATGCAAATGTTTCGGCATGTGATCAAATGGGCGCAATAAAGTTATTCGAAGGGTCCATGTTTTTATGTTGTATTGGCCACCGTATTGACATTGTATTGTATTGACAAACATCGACCCATTCCCATAGTAGGAACAATATTTTTTCCATATTTGCGTCATGGCTATAGACCGCAACATTGGCAAACGAGTGTCTTTTATCCCTTGCGAAGTTTCTGGTTACGATAATGCATTCATGCGAAGTACCCAATACCCTATACCCTTTCCCACAGGAAAGTTGGAACGTAAATGTTGGGGTTTTCGAACATGGTGCATCCATAATTGCCAGCGGAACAATGTCTCTGTAATCCATCAGACCGGCCGTTGATGAGACTGACCTGGGGACGTTCAGATAAAGCCGGCGATGGTTGGTGGCCTATAGCTGCTGCCCCAAAAGCCGGCGATGGTTGGTGGCCTCTCGCTGCTACCCCAAAGCCGGCGATGGTTGGTGGCCTCTCGCTGCTACCCCAAAGCCGGCGATGGCTGGCCTCCGGCTGCTGCCCCAAAGCAACGGTCGTTGCTATTGTGACTCAAAGGAGAGGTGCCAGAAAGACCCACAAAGACACTGTCTTATCATAAGGACCGTTACGGACCCAGGTCAGAAGGACCCCAAGACACAGACTTATCAGGGCCTTTACGAACCCGGATCAGAAAGACTTCAAAGGCACCGACTTATCATGACGACCCCAAGACACCGACTCATCCTGAGGACCTTAACGAACCCGGATCAGAGGGATTGCCGTAGACACCAATGCGTCCCGAAGACCGTTGCGTGCTCGTAGTGGTCTGGCAGGCCGGCAGGGACGCCAGAAATCACATTTGCTCCGTCGTGTTACGTTCATCAGGACAGTGTCGGGTGGGGAGCGGGACTCCGCTGTCTGATGTTCGTCAGTCAGGACAGTGTCGGGTGGGGAGCGGGACTCCGCTGTCTGATGTTCGTCAGTCAGGACAGTGTCGGGTGGGGAGCGAGACTCTTGTCTGATGTTCGTCAGTCAGGACAGTGTCGGGTGGGGAGCGGGACTCTTGTCTGATGTTCGTCAGTCAGGACTGTCGGGTGGGGAGCGGGACTCTTGTCTGATGTTCGTCAGTCAGGACAGTGTCGGGTGGGGAGCGGGACTCCGCTGTCTGATGTTCGTCAGTCAGGACAGTGTCGGGTGGGGAGCGGGACTCCGCTGTCTGATGTTCGTCAGTCAGGACAGTGTCGGGTGGGGAGCGGGACTCCGCTGTCTGATGTTCGTCAGTCAGGACAGTGTCGGGTGGGGAGCGGGACTCCGCTGTCTGATGTTCGTCAGTCAGGACAGTGTCGGGTGGGGAGCGGGACTCCGCTGTCTGATGTTCGTCAGTCAGGACAGTGTCGGGTGGGGAGCGGGACTCCGCTGTCTGATGTTCGTCAGTCAGGACAGTGTCGGGTGGGGAGCGGGACTCTTGTCGGATGTTCGTCAGTCAGGACAGTGTCGGGTGGGGAGCGGGACTCCGCTGTCTGATGTTCGTCAGTCAGGACAGTCGGGTGGGGAGCGGGACTCCGCTGTCTGATGTTCGTCAGTCTGGTGGGGGGTGGGACTCCGCTGTCTGATGTTCGTCAGTCAGGACAGTGTCGGGGAGTGACTCTTTGTCTGGTTTAGTGTCGGGTGGGGAGCGGGACTCCGCTGTCTGATGTTCGTCAGTAGGACAGTGTCGGGTGGGGAGCGGGACTCTTGTCTGATGTTCGTCAGTCAGGACAGTGTCGGGTGGGGAGCGGGACTCCGCTGTCTGATGTTCGTCAGTCAGGACAGTGTCGGGTGGGGAGCGGGACTCCGCTGTCTGATGTTCGTCAGTCAGGACAGTGTCGGGTGGGGAGCGGGACTCTTGTCTGATGTTCGTCAGTCAGGACAGTGTCGGGTGGGGAGCGGGACTCCGCTGTCTGATGTTCGTCAGTCAGGACAGTGTCGGGTGAGGGGGAGCGGGACTCTTGTCTGATGTTCGTCAGTCAGGACAGTGTCGGGTGGGGAGCGGGACTCCGCTGTCTGATGTTCGTCAGTCAGGACAGTGTCGGGTGGGGGAGCGGGACTCCGCTGTCTGATGTTCGTCAGTCAGGACAGTGTCGGGTGTGGAGCGGGACTCTTGTCGGATGTTCGTCAGTCAGGACAGTGTCTGGTGGGGAGCGGGACTCCGCTGTCTGATGTTCGTCAGTCAGGACAGTGTCGGGTGGGGAGCGGGACTCTTGTCTGATGTTCGTCAGTCAGGAGCAGTGTCGTGTGGTCAGGACAGTGTCGGGTGGGGAGCGGGACTCCGCTGTCTGATGTTCGTCAGTCAGGACAGTGTCGGGTGGGGAGCGGGACTCCGCTGTCTGATGTTCGTCAGTCAGGACAGTGTCGGGTGGGGAGCGGGACTCTGTCTGTGTGGATGTTCGTCAGTCAGGACAGTGTCGGGTGGGGAGCGGGACTCTTGTGATTCGTTAGGACGCTTGTCTGATGTTCGTCAGTCAGGACAGTGTCGGGTGGGGAGCGGGACTCGTTGTCTGATGTTCGTCAGTCAGGACAGTGTCGGGGGGGGCGTAGGGGGCGGGACTCCGCTGTCTGATGTTCGTCAGTCAGGACAGTGTCGGGTGGGGAGCGGGACTCCTTGTCGGATGTTCGTCAGTCAGGACAGTGTCGGGTGGGGAGCGGGACTCGTTGTCGGATGTTCGTCAGTCAGGACAGTGTCGGGTGGGGCGGGACTTTGTCGGATGTTCGTCAGTCAGGACAGTGTCGGGTGGGGGGGGGAACTTGTCGGATGTTCGTCAGTCAGGACAGTGTCGGGTGGGGAGCGGGACTCCTTGTCGGATGTTCGTCAGTCAGGACAGTGTCGGGTGGGGAGCGGGACTCCTTGTCGGATGTTCGTCAGTCAGGACAGTGTCGGGTGGGGAGCGGGACTCCGTTGTCGGATGTTCGTCAGTCAGGACAGTGTCGGGTGGGGAGCGGGACTCCGTTGTCTGATGTTCGTCAGTCAGGACAGTGTCGGGTGGGGAGCGGGACTCCGTTGTCTGATGTTCGTCAGTCAGGACAGTGTCGGGTGGGGAGCGGCTCGCTTGTCTGATGTTCGTCAGTCAGGACAGTGTCGGGTGGGGAGCGGGACTCTCCTGTCGGATGTTCGTCAGTCAGGACAGTGTCGGTGTCTTTTGATGTTCGTCAGTCAGGACAGTGTCGGGTGGGGAGCGGGACTCTGTTGATGTTCGTCAGTCAGGACAGTGTCGGGTGGGGAGCGGGACTCTTGTCGGATGTTCGTCAGTCAGGACAGTGTCGGGTGGGGAGCGGGACTCTTGTCTGATGTTCGTCAGTCAGGACAGTGTCGGGTGGGGAGCGGGACTCTTGTCGGATGTTCGTCAGTCAGGACAGTGTCGGGTGGGGAGCGGGACTCTTGTCGGATGTTCGTCAGTCAGGACAGTGTCGGGTGGGGAGCGGGACTCTTGTCGGATGTTCGTCAGTCAGGACAGTGTCGGGTGGGGAGCGGGACTCTTGTCGGATGTTCGTCAGTCAGGACAGTGTCGGGTGGGGAGCGGGACTCTTGTCGATGTTCGTTCAGTCAGGACAGGTGTCGGGTGGGGAGCGGGACTCTTTTTTGTTCAGTCAGGACAGTGTCGGGTGGGGAGCGGGACCTTGTCGGATGTTCGTCAGTCAGGACAGTGTCGGGTGGGGAGCGGAACTCTTGTCGGGTGTTCAGTCAGGACAGTGTCGGGTGGGGAGCGGGACTCTTGTCGGATGTTCGTCAGTCAGGACAGTGTCGGGTGGGGAGCGGGACTCTTGTCGGATGTTCGTCAGTCAGGACAGTGTCGGGTGAGGAGCGGGACTCTTGTGGGATGTTCGTCAGTCAGGACAGTGTCGGGTGGGGAGCGGGACTCTTGTCTGATGTTCATCAGTCAGGGCAGTGTCGGGTGGGGAGCGGGACTCTTGTCTGATGTTCGTCAGTCAGGACAGTGTCGGGTGGGGAGCGGGACTCTTGTCTGATGTTCGTCAGTCAGGACAGTGTCGGGTGGGGAGCGGGACTCCGCTGTCTGATGTTCGTCAGTCAGGACAGTGTCGGGTGGGGAGCGGGACTCCGCTGTCTGATGTTCGTCAGTCAGGACAGTCGGGTGGGGAGCGGGACTCTTGTCGGATGTTCGTCAGTCAGGACAGTGTCGGGTGGGGAGCGGGACTCTTGTCGGATGTTCGTCAGTCAGGACAGTATCGGGTGGGGAGCGGAACTCTTGTCGGGTGTTCAGTCAGGACAGTGTTGGGTGGGGAGCGGGACTCTTGTCTGATGTTCATCAGTCAGGGCAGTGTCGGGTGGGGAGCGGGACTCTTGTCTGATGTTCATCAGTCAGGGCAGTGTCGGGTGGGGAGCGGGACTCTTGTCTGATGTTCGTCAGTCAGGACAGTGTCGGATGAGGAGCGGGACTCTCGTCTGATGTTCATCAGTCAGGACAGTATCGGGTGGGGAGCGGAACTCTTGTCGGGTGTTCAGTCAGGACAGTGTTGGGTGGGGAGCGGGACTCTTGTCTGATGTTCATCAGTCAGGGCAGTGTCGGGTGGGGAGCGGGACTCTTGTCTGATGTTCGTCAGTCAGGACAGTGTCAGATGGGGAGCGGGACTCTTGTCGGATGTTCGTCAGTCAGGACAGTGTCGGGTGGGGAGCGGGACTCTCGTCTGATGTTCATCAGTCAGGACAGTGTCGGATGGGGAGCGGGACTTCACCGACATCCCACCCGTGAACTCTTCAGCTGAGGGCTCTTCTGTGCGTAGAAAAGGTGCCCCTTAGGGATACTCCAGTGCACCTAGAAATTGTTTTCCAAGCAGTGATACCCTCCGGGAAAATGACGCCTCTCCGGGCAAGTGTCCCCCCCCCCTCCCCCACACACACGCATTTTCCTGGACCCCCTGTCGTGACCCAACTGAGTAAATATTTTAACGCGAAAAGGAACAAAAAATAGCCTTTTGGCTGCAGTTGTCACGAAGATGTGAGTGACACTTCCTAGCATGCTAGATGCCTATAATATTAACAACGCATTCGAATTCGGCATCATCTTCACGTGTTCTTCGATTTCGCTAAATGTTTCAGAAAATTTGCATTATGAACTTTAAAATAAAACTTTCACGGCTTCGTCGCTTGCCAAGGTAAGCCAAAACCCAATTATTCAGCAACGCAAGCAATTTGACCTCCAAAGGTCAAAAAAGGGTAATTGTGGTCTAAAACGAGTTGCCGCAGAACTGCTGATGATGATGATTTGGAGCTTGGGGGCGCGTCGACTGCCAAGGTCATTTTGCGCCCATAACTGTGTGTACAGAGAATCATCATGGTCTTACAGCGGTCAGCAATTAATAATCCTTAGGAGCGGCGATATACAACATCAAAGCGTGCCTGTTCAAGGAAGGTAAAAATACTCCCAGACGCCACGACCTCAGTAGATTCCTATTAGCGTATGCAAAGTAGTGTCGGCGTCCAGCCGTCCTAAAATTTGGCGTCGTAGTGATTCCAAAAGTACACAACCAACTAAAACATGATACACGGTAAGCGGGTCCGAACAGCGTGGGCATAAAGGTTGGTCATTACCGTTCAGTATGTAGCCATGTGTCGCGAAGGTATGACCTATCCTCAATCCGCAGAATATTACTTCCTCCCGTCGTGTCCGGCTTGAAGACCGCCACAGTCCTAGTGCTGGCTTCAATACCCTCAGCTTACTACACTTTGAATTCCAGGCTCGTTGCCATTCTAGCCGTAGTTTAGCGGCGCATCGACATGCTCCTACAGCTTATAGCCGTAGTGTTGTTTAGCGGCACATCGACTGCAAAGGTAATGTAGCTAACCGTATACTTGACAATATAGTAGGATATAAATATCTTGGAGGGAGCCGTAAGTGAACTTCCCGGCCATTGTTGATAGCGTGCTTAGCAGTTCTCGGAAGTTTCATTCCCAGGAAGTCCGATATGGCTGGGAATCCAGCAGAAGATGATAAATCTGTCGATGTCATTTAGGGATTTGGCGACTCGTATAAGGTGTTTGAACGCTAGAGTTGTTTATTGGAGTAAATAAACGATGAGGCTCAGTTCCAACACAGCGTTTTTCGCGCGATGACTTCGTGCGAACTTTGCGTCGCTGACCACCCACCCATGCGCGTACGGAAGAATCAGTTGACCAGTCGTGCAGGGACGCGCCACTGACGTATGTACTCTGCGTGGTCTCATTGCACCTGAGTCGTACTGCCTAATGAACAACGTTTATTCAAAATAAATAAAGTATGCATGGAACGAGATTAAAGAATAGCAAATTAACAAATACCGAAGAAAATATAGTTGCATATCTCAGGAAATCTTTAGTTGCCCATCATGGGGGTCGCCACTGCTGGAGTCCCTGGGTCCGAACCCCACCTGATATTTTTTTGGTGGGATTAGACTCCACCAGAAAAATAAACAGAACTTCGGGAAAATACGTTATCTTCTTGAGGTTTTCCATCTCATATCAGGTAACATCTGAATCAGACTGGGGAACGTACCCCTCCCCCATGGGAAGGTGGTACCCCTCCTGCCGGGAAATAGTGCCCCTCCGGAGAGCTCGAGTGCACTCCCTCGACTTTTTTTTCAGCCAGAAGGAGCGTCCCTCCAGGTGCTTTTGAAGTGGTGTCCATCCGTGCATGTGCCCCCATGCCAATTCCTGGATCCGCCCCTGAACCCCCACACTTGTCTTTAACATGTGTTATGTTTGAAAGTAATGTGCAGCTATCTTATAGCATCGTTTATTACAAAGCAACAAACACGATTTTTACTCTTCCTTCATGCTAGTGCTGGAATGATCATCTGCATTGTGCCTTTGGTTGCCAGCTGTTGAACAAAATGTTTTCTCTATAACAATAGCCGCCAGCAATAGCAATATCTATTGGTACGCCAGGAACACCAACCCGTAAAGCTTAGCAACACCACCCGTTTTGAGACGGGGTTTTTAATTTACCAAAATAAGGCTGCTATCACCTTCTTGAGGGTTGCCGTCGGAAAGGCCAATTCCGGGGAATTTCGGATACCGGGGCTTTTACGTAGGGGATTTTAATATAGACTCGTAACGCCTACCACTAGTAGCTAGTAATGTCATGTTGCGAGCCCGTTTCGCGAGACAGATGCCTTTTTAATTGGTCTTGTGCCTGGGAAATTAACGCCTATGTTAAAATTTAGCGTGGTGGCTGGCTGTTGGCTGAGACGTTCATGCATGAGCGAACGCGTGCTGAATCGTCGACATACGTTGATTTTACTCCAACGAGCCTGGTGAATTAAACGGGAAACATTACTTGCGCCATTAAAAAATTGGCGCGCTTTCCTTCCGCTTCCACTTGGTTATATACGTCCCTGAAATGCTAATTCATGCTCTCCACTCACGAATTTCGTGGACAAATGGTGACGTCATCTTGTCCATGAAGTTACCAAACATTTCTAAAATCGAAACTCGTGGACAACTCAAGCTCCGCCCCCATGTCCATCCAAATTCAAAAAGTTCCCACATCGAAATTTAGGGACAGCACAGGCTCCGCCCACTTGTCCATGCAAAGATCAAAAGTTCTCTGTTTTTGTCCATGGATTAACAAAAAATATTTCGCTTATTTGAGGATGTTTTGTAATATTTGCATGTCCCTCCAAAAGGGGAGTATCCACAACGCACCTAGAAGTATCAATATCATATTCCAAATAGTCCGGGTGTAGCAGATGAAAATGTCTATATCCATGCAATGCCGAAATGCGCTGATGTCCATGCAAGTACGATTTTCCAGAATGGGTGCTTGGCGGACTACAACTCTTGGAGACTGTTACCATGCTACGCCATAATGTTGTGTAGTGGTGATTGTGGAGGCGGTCTCTGTGTGGTGTCGTCTTAAGTTGTGGCTAAGTGTTTACTTGGCCGGATCAGCGGAGGCCGTCCAGGTGTGGAGTTCCGATCAGTTGTGGCTAGGTGTTTACTTGGCCGGATCATACATGCACAGCCCACAAACGTTTCTGTACGTAGTACCAGCAACTACGTCTCCCCATGTGCCCTTCCCGCGGAAAAGAATGACACCAAGTTGTCGAGACATGTCGTGTCTTGGATCATCAGTTTCCCATGCCGAATAAGCTACTGACCTGCCATTCACGGTGCGGAACTCACGGTAGGCAAATTCCGGCAGATGGTGCACGCCGATCGAGGAAAGGTTACATGTGTTGTTTTGTTCATTGTTTTTTTCAATCGTCATGCGGACGAGGAACTGATTCACGGCTCGTGTTGGAACAGGTGCCAAGGCAGAGTCGGACCGATGCGTCTGGCAGCGATCAGCTGCTTCGAGCCAAGTATTCACTAAACCGGTCACCCTATAGCAGAGGCCGTCGTGGTACCTCCACCCGGAGGCGCGGTGCACCAGCTAACAGGACAACAGGTGGTCGTCGAAGGCGACTGCATAGCATCCAGCGTACCAGGCAGAGCAGGCCGCACTGGAGGCGACTCATGGCCGGCACGGTGCTTCTTGTCTCAGCTTGGCTTGTGTCCTCCGAAGTGGCCCAGTTCAGCACACGCAGTCGGCGTGCGGTGGCGGCACTCAACGGCGCGGGCAGCGACGTCAGCTGGGTCAGCAGCAGCAGCAACAGCAGCGGCGGCGGCAGAGACGGCATGATGGAGCGATCACGGGCACGTCAGTGCCGACGGCAGGCGGATTGGCGACTGCACCGACGTGGGGGGGACTGCCGACTGTACCGATGGCAGGCGGACTGGCGACTGTACCGACGGCGGGGGGACTGCCGACTGTACCGACGTCGGGGGGACTGCCGACTGTACCGACGTGGGGGGGGGGGGACTGCCGACTGTACCGACGGCAGGCGGACTGGCGACTGTACCGACGGCGGGGGGACTGCCGACTGTACCGACGTCGGGGGGACTGCCGACTGCACCGACGTCGACAGGTTGGATCGGCTTCTGTTGCAGGAAGTCACCATGGTAACGATTGCATCATCAAAATGCATGTGCAACTGGGCGGCCGGAAGAGTCGGAGCACGCTTCTGGTTGGTTGGGATCGTGGTGTGTTGAGTTGAAATGACAATCATGTAGAAGTATTCTGTGGCCTTACCGTATGCGGGCGACGACCACCTCATTTGATCTCTGACCTTGCTTTGGTGACGTCTATTTCGAAATGAGTGGTTTAATATTGTGAGTGTGTAACGTGCTATGGCGCCAGCATGCCTGGACATATACATCATGTAGAGCGTTGGCCAGTGGTTGGAGATCGCCGGGACTGGGGTACAGTGGAGTCTTGGCAGGTACAGGGGATTGCCGGGATAGGGGTTTAGGGAAGTGGTGGCAGGTACAGAGATCGCTGAGACAGGGGTACAGGGGAGTGTTGGCGGGTTGAAGGTCAACGGCCTGACGGGCGGGACCGTCAGCTCGCTCGTTGTCCGGAATTTACATGCGGCCGGAGATCCAGAGCACGGTGATTGGAGGTGTGCGTGATGGGCTTGACAGGTGTCGGATAGCGTGGAGTGTGTGGTGGATGACATTGTGTATGGCAGCGAGAGAGTCAGTTGAGGAGCGTGACTCAGAGTATGCGATGATGGTTGTGATGACTTGTGCTCGATGATTTAGTGTAGACAATGTGGTGTCGATGATTTATTGTAGACAATGTGGTGCTCGATGTTATGTTGTAGACAACGTGGTGCTCGATGTTATGTTGTACACAATGTGGCGTTCGATGATTTGCTGTAGACAATGTGGTGATCGATTATTTATTGTAGACAATGTGGTGCTCGATGTTATGTTATGGACAATGTGGTGCTCGATGTTATGTTGTAGACAATGTGGTACTCGATGATTTGTTGTAGACAAGTTGGTATGACCACTAACGCTGCCGTGTAGATCGAATGGTGTGGTGTTAGTTTGGCTTGGCCAGTGTTGGGCACACCGCACGATCCCGTCACCAAGGTTACCGTGGTTTGCACTGGGCCGTCCTGTAGAAGCATGCGTGTTCTGAGTGGGCCGACTGATGGTCGGAAAATTTGCTTTCAGCTTCGATGGGAGGAAGCAGGTTTTTGTTTTCTGGCAATAGATACTTGAGCTTTGGGTGTTTCAGGTAAACTCGCCTTCGGTGGGATGTTCGGGGTACCCTTAGCATGGCTGGCTCACTAGGAACGTAGGCTGTGACGCTGCACACCACAAATTACTGGTAGGCTGCGCCGTTTCACAGTTATGAGTTGCGTGACAGTCTACCAGCTTCGCCATCGACCAGCGTCCTTGTCATAGGATTCGCGTGTGTAGTCGACATGCGACCATTTCCCCTGCAGCCATGCAGTGGTAAACACGGGTCTTCCCTGTTCCCGCCTTGCATTCCTCTGTCGGTGAAACAACATTGGCAGTTAAACGAGCAGGTTACTGGACTTCTGTCGATAAGCAACAATTGATAGATGCGGATTTCTGACTCCAGCAACACAGAATGAGCAGGAAAGGTTAGACAAAGCTCAGTTGCAAAGATGTAGCGAAAGGAGATGGGAGGTTTATGATGTCAATGAAGTATTCTCTGGCCCCAAAATAATAATAGAATGTCCAACATTTATACGTTTTAGAAATGTAGTTCGAACTCTTGCTGGGGTGGCTTTGTGAACCAGGATCCAGTTGCTAAGAAGAGCTGGTTTCGTGAACCCTGGCCATGATTCCATGAATTACAGTTTTACAGTATACATTTGGCAAAGCGCTTCACGTGCCGTCAACACACCGACACGGCGACCCCGGCAGTGGCGTCGCCACGAAATTCTTCCAGGGGGGGCAATGTTGATAGGGGGCCTCCTGCTCCCCGAAAAGGGACCTCCACTGTGTTAGGGCCTCCTCTTGCTTTTAGGCTCTTAGTATGGTTCCCGAATGGGAACATGATTTCATATTGATGTCTTGTTTGTTCTTGGCATGGTATATAATTTACGCAAAGCGCAATAGCAAGAATCTTTTTTTTTCGCTGAGAACCGAGCCATACCAGGGTATAAATAAGCAAATGTAGATAAATACGTCAGTGCCAAAACAAACCAATATCTTTATGCTTTATCGACGAGAAGAATCTTCCCGCTGGCCTCTAGATTGTAGCGAGCTGGTGGGGCTCGTGCTGAGCATATCTTAAAGATATCTCCCATTGATCAACCCACTTCTTTGTTCACCAAGTTTAACTGAATATAGCTAGGTTCATCACTACTGTTAGTCATTCCCACCGGCTTGATCTCATAAACAAACTTAAACGATCATTTCTCAGTCCCAGGACAACAATTTCACGAAGGTGACAACGAGAAGTGGATTGAATCGGTTTTCTGATCGTCATCTTAGGGATTTATTAATTTTTTCATAACATTTGGTGCTGGCTGCAAGGCACTTGGCACAGAAGCTAAACTAATAAATACTCCGCGAATAAATTCACGGCAAGAACAAGCATTGAACAACCATGCATCAATGGCAATGCAACAATGTAACAATGACAATGCATAGATAATGCAAAACCTTCGAATTCCACGCCGTCACGCCCATGGTTATCGTTGTATTGTACCGTTTTGTAAATTATGTCGTTGAGAAGGTACTGAAGCTGGGAAGCTCTAATCATGCAGGCTGTAATCACAGAAGACAACTTTGTAGGAAGAAAATACATTTTAAAACATAATTCCTCCCATTTAATATGGGGCATCGGTGTTGTTTTGTATGCTTGTGAGGGGGAATTTACCCTGCAATGTTGGCTTTGCTCCATGGGCGTAAGTTCTGAAAATTATTGGGAGACCAGTGACGCACCCATATTTGCGTGAAGGGGAGGGGCAAACGTATTTGGAGGGGGTCCAACTACTGAATATAGTCTTCCGATTTCGACCACTATTTTGTCAAAGGGGAACTTTTTAAATAAAATAATTAGTGATCAACTGAATTATCCTGTGGAGGGGCCTAATCTACCACTATCGTTTCTGATTCGTCGGATTTCAACCCTAGCTCCCACAACCTGTTCAAATGTATTCTTTTGGTATTCCTTGACAAGTCACCTCGCACTGCTGAAATTACACCTGCACAAATCACTTTAAAATGTAAAATTTTCCAATTTCAGACATTCCAGTTCATAGTGCCCGGTCGCCACGACGCCAACGTTAGTGCACGTGCACACCCATCTTGCGCATTCGGCGCATTCGCCACACTTCGTGCGATGCTACGGATTCTGCTGGGCCTCCTACGCTTTGTTAATTGCTGCCACATGATAGACTTGCGCCATATCTGACGTGATAAAATGCTTCGTATGGGCGTTCGCTGCGAAAATTCGATTAATTATATTCGATCATTAGTTCCCTTCTTACCATATTTTATGGTGAAGAAATGCGGATACCCGCTGAGCTTTGATGCACCTCATATCTTTGATTAAACATGCTTCCAGGTTGGCTACCGAACCGAAGCCCTGCCTGAGTGTACTTCTTTGGACCCGTTTCGTATTTGTTCGTCTACGGATGTGTCTTAAGGCTCCAATTCATTTTTGTTAGAGGTCCAACGCATTTTCTAAACCCCTGCTCGTTTTAGGGTTTGTTGCTTTTTTGCGCACCGAATATTTTTTTTTCAGTTGTCGGGGCGCTTTCAAAGATCTCGATGTGTTTACTTAGCCCAGCCCCCAGCCTCTTTTCAGCCCCAGCCTTAGTCCCCAGCCTCTTTTCAGGCCCTTGTGCGGTCATATGGCCCCTATGTGCCTTACGAGCTTCCGGTGTTTTTGTTTTTTGTTTTTTTTAGTGTTCCCGGTATATATATGTAGTTATGGCTACAACGCATGTTTTCGGACCCTGCCGCTTTTTACGAGACTGCGCTTTGAAGGGCCAGTCGCATTTTCGGTCCCTGTTGTGCTCTTAGGGTCCCGCTGTGTTTATTTGGGGCTTCTGTCGCACATTTGTGGGTCCCCAGTACGACTTTGAGGTTTCGGTGCTATTTTTCTGGGTCCCAGCGCGACTTATCGCGCCCAGGCGCGTGGTTCCGGGACCCAACGCCAGTTATCTGGGCTCAACGCGATTTTTGTGGATCTCTTCTGAATTTTCTTTAACTTCCGAATCCCGCCCTGATTTTTCGATTCCCTGGTGCCATGTTTTTGTATCTCACCTCGATTTTCTTCGAGCTCCGGTAGGTTTTTCGATGCCGTACGCGATTTGTCAAGGCATCTGATGACATGTTCGGTGCTCCAGAACCATTGTCCTGACCCGAACTTTTTGGAATCCCTCCTGATTTTGGAGGACTCCGGCTTTATTTTTCGGATACCGATGGGACTTTGGGGGTCACACGGTGCCTATGTGGGGCCATAGACGCCAATTGTTGGCAGCCCGACGTTAATTTTTGATGCCCAGACCAAATTTTGGTACTACCGATGGGTCCGAGCGCGAAATGTTTGGTACTACCGAATTGTGGGTCCGAGCGCGAAATTTGGTGAGACCGGTTCGAGTTTGCGGGGCGCGTTGTACTTAGCTGTGACCCCAACGCGATCTTGGCGGTTCCTGTTGCAGATTTTCGTACCTCGGAGCGAGTTTTCTGGGGCCCGACGTATTTACTTTGAGCCCCTACGCGAATTCTGGTGGACCGACGGGAATTTTTGTGGTCCCAGCGCGACTTTTGGGGGCCTCGGCTCGATTCTTGGGAGCATATCCCTCTTAGGAGGGAGGGGCCATTTGCCCCTTTGATATGTCACTGTGGCCACCGAAGGAGTTCTATTTTTTCTATAGGTCCTTATGTAATATTTTTGGGTCCTGGTACGATTCTTCGGTCTCTAGGCGCGATTTTTTCTTGGTGCCCTGACACGTTTTTTTTCCAGTGCCCAACGGGTTTTGCGGGGACTTTGACCTGATTTTTTGTGCGCAGAGTGACATTCCGGTTCATAATTGATTTTTGGGGCAGCAGCAACCTTTGGGGTCCAGGCGCGACTTTCTTGGTTCCCAGTGAGATTTTCGAAGGCTGCGACGCGACTTTTTTAGTCCAATGTAATCTTTTGTGTCCCGACGTCATTTGCTTGGATCCCTAGCGCGAGTTTTAGCGACCTCGACACTTTGTGGGTGTCCAATACGTTTTGGATGCTTTTGGTGTCATTGTTGGGGCCCAAGAGTGATTATTCATGTCCGGATTGTTTTTCGTTGCCCCGGCTTCATTTGTGTACAAATGATACTGTTGGGGAACGGTGCGACTTATCGTGCCCCTAGCGTGATTTTCATGATCCGGGCGTTAATTTTTGGTACCCATAGGCTCCGCGAGATTTTCAAGGGCTCCGGCCGGATCTTTTTGGGCATATGTCGTGATTTTCAAGTACGCCGGCACGACTCCTGCCATTTCAGATGCTTCTAGAAAATTATATACCTCCTCTCGCGTCTTAGGGGTCTCGTCTCATTTCCTGGAGCTTCTTTACCAGTTTTGGACGTCTTCTCGTCCGTCCTACCCTCCTCCATATTCAATGGTCCTCCTCTCCCGTTTTGGAGGACCTCCTCCCACATCCTGGGGCCCCTTTAACATGGCATGGGACTTCCTCTCATGTTCCAGGGGCATCCTCTGCCAAATTAGGGGCCTCCTGCCACGCCTCGTGGGCCTCCTCCTTTGTCCTCGCAAAGCTTACCCGTCTTGAGGGGATCTTCAATTTTGGAAACCTCGCCTCCTTCCATACCTGCTACCTACCACTCCCATTTTAAGGGCCTTCTCTCATTTCCTTGGAATTCCTTCCGGTCGTCGGGGCCTCATTGGGCCCTGGAGACCTCCTACTCCATCTCGAGGGACTCCTCCCGAGTCCGGCAGGGGCCTCCTTTTTTCTTTTTGAGGCTTTCTTTTTCAAATTAGGGGCCTCCCTCACGTCTTCGGGCCTCCTGTTCCGCGTTTTGATTCTATCTTTTCCCATTTTAAGGTTGGCCTCTTATCTTCTGGTGGGCTCCTGTTCTCTCTTAGGTGGCTCCTCTTCCAAATTACACGCAACTTTTCCTATCTCAGTTACCTTGTCATTTCCTGGAGACCTTCTTACCCGTCTTGAAGCCTTCTTTCTCGCCTGGGAGCCATCCCTCTTATCTAATGGCCATTCTCTCCTATTTTAGGGGCTTCCTCGTGCATCATAGGGTCTCTTTCCAATCTTATATCGTCCTCTTCCGAATTAGGTGCTTCCTGCCACTTTTCTGGATTATCCTTTTCTATCTTGGTGGAACCTTACCTGTTTCGGGGACTGCTTTTACGTCTCCGAAACCTCATCTCATATCCACTGGTTTCTCTTCCGTCTTAGGGCCTTCTCTCATTTTCTGAGATCTCCCTTCCGGTATTGGGGCCTCCTTTGCAATCCTGGGGGCCTCCTTTTGCAATCCTGGGGCATCCTTTGCAATCCTGGGGGCCTCCTTTTCGATCCTGGGGGCCTCCTTTGTAATCCTGGAGGCCTCCTTTGCAATCCCGGGGGCCTCCTTTGCAATCCTGGGGGCATCCTTTGCATTCCTGGGGGCCTCCGTGCCAATTGTTGGCACTCTCGTGATTTCTGGGGCCTCCTATCCTCTCCTAGGTGACTCCTTCTTCAAATTAGGGGCCTCCTCTCACGTCTTTGAGGCCTCCTCTCGTGTCTCGTCGGCCTCATTGCTCACTTTTTCCCTGTGCATTTCCGGATAGGGGCCTCCCCAAATTTCAGGGGGGGCGGCGCCCCCCCCCCTGTTTGACGGCAGGGGCGGCAACTGCTCCCCCCCCGTTGGCGACGCCCTTGGACCCCGGCAGCTCGCTCTCGACCTTATCGTGCCAATTGCCAACTGACCCTCCCAGCCGGGGACTAAAAGCGAGCACGCGAAGCGACTCGAACCCAGCATTGCCAGGACAGCGGAGACGGGTGCACGACAGCGCTCTATCCAACTAAGCTACCGAGGCGGCAGTCACAGGGAGGCGCTTGCTTGCTTAATTCAGATTCATTGACAAGTCAATTAGTTACTTGATTAAACTGCACCTACTTCATTGAGAATCACATGTTTTAGGGCGCAAGGAATGTGTTGCATGATATCATATTATTTATTGCATATGTTGTGCACTGTACTGCAAGCGACATATTCAGAATTCCGTGGGGATAAAGTATTTATTCACGCTGATACCATCCAACTATTTTACCATACAAATATTTTACTTTATAATTGCTTCAGAACGGCATGCAACCGAACGATCTGTCATTCTTGGTGTGAAACTAACGTTAATTATTTGAAGACTGAGCAGGTTTTAATATCCTAGTCGTGTTTTGAATTGCAGCATCTGGAGCATCAATCACTCTCAATGCAGTAGAGTGATTGATCATCATCTGGCGTGTCTTGACGTAGTGTAGTCTGCACGGCGTGTCTTGACATGGTGTAGTCTGCACGACGTGCCCTGTCAGGGTGTAGTCTGTACGGTGTCCCCCGACAGGGTGTAGTCTGTACGGTGTCCCCCGACAGGGTGTAGTCTGCACGGCGTGCCCTGTCAGGGTGTAGTCTGCACGGTGTACCCCGACAGGGTGTAGTCTGCACGGTGTCCCCTGTCAGGGTGTAGTCTGTACGGTGTCCCCTGTCAGGGTGTAGTCTGCACGGTGTACCCCGACAGGGTGTAGTCTGTACGGTGTCCCCTGTCAGGGTGTAGTCTGTACCCCGCGGGTGTGTTGCCGGTGTCCTGTCAGGGTGTAGTCTGTACGGTGTCCCCTGTCAGGGTGTAGTCTGCACGGTGTACCCCGACAGGGTGTAGTCTGTACGGTGTCCCCTGTCAGGGTGTAGTCTGCACGGTGTACCCCGACGGGGTGTAGTCTGTACCGGGTGTGTTGAGGTGTCCCCGACAGGGTGTAGTCTGTACGGTGTCCCCTGTCAGGGTGTAGTCTGTACGGTGTACCCCGACAGGGTGTAGTCTGTACGGTGTACCCCGACAGGGTGTAGTCTGTACGGTGTCCCCTGTCAGGGTGTAGTCTGTACGGTGTACCCCGACAGGGTGTAGTCTGCACGGCGTGCCCTGTCAGGGTGTAGTCTGCACGGTGTACCCTGACAGGGTGTAGTCTGTACGGTGTCCCCCGACAGGGTGTAGTCTGTACGGTGTCCCCTGTCAGGGTGTAGTCTGCACGGTGTACCCCGACAGGGTGTAGTCTGTACGGTGTCCCCTGTCAGGGTGTAGTCTGTACGGTGTACCCCGACAGGGTGTAGTCTGTACGGTGTCCCCTGTCAGGGTGTAGTCTGCACGGTGTACCCCGACAGGGTGTAGTCTGTACGGTGTCCCCTGTCAGGGTGTAGTCTGTACGGTGTACCCCGACAGGGTGTAGTCTGTACGGTGTCCCCTGTCAGGGTGTAGTCTGTACGGTGTACCCAGACAGGGTGTAGTCTGCACGGTGTACCCCGACAGGGTGTAGTCTGTACGGTGTCCCCTGTCAGGGTGTAGTCTGCACGGTGTACCCCGACAGGGTGTAGTCTGTACGGTGTCCCCTGTCAGGGTGTAGTCTGTACGGTGTACCCCGACAGGGTGTAGTCTGTACGGTGTCCCCTGTCAGGGTGCAGTCTGTACGGTGTACCCCGACAGGGTGTAGTCTGTACGGTGTACCCCGACAGGGTGTAGTCTGCACGGTGTACCCCGACAGGGTGTAGTCTGTACGGTGTCCCCTGTCAGGGTGTAGTCTGTACGGTGTACCCCGACAGGGTGTAGTCTGTACGGTGTCCCCTGTCAGGGTGTAGTCTGTACGGTGTACCCCGACAGGGTGTAGTCTGTACGGTGTACCCCGACAGGGTGTAGTCTGTACAGTGTCCCCTGTCAGGGTGTAGTCTGTACGGTGTACCCCGACAGGGTGTAGTCTGCACGGCGTGCCCTGTCAGGGTGTAGTCTGCACGGTGTACCCTGACAGGGTGTAGTCTGTACGGTGTCCCCCGACAGGGTGTAGTCTGTACGGTGTCCCCTGTCAGGGTGTAGTCTGCACGGTGTACCCCGACAGGGTGTAGTCTGTACGGTGTCCCCTGTCAGGGTGTAGTCTGTACGGTGTACCCCGACAGGGTGTAGTCTGTACGGTGTCCCCTGTCAGGGTGTAGTCTGCACGGTGTACCCCGACAGGGTGTAGTCTGTACGGTGTCCCCTGTCAGGGTGTAGTCTGTACGGTGTACCCCGACAGGGTGTAGTCTGTACGGTGTCCCTGTCAGGGTGTAGTCTGTACGGTGTCCCCTGTCAGGGTGTAGTCTGTACGGTGTACCCCGACAGGGTGTAGTCTGTACGGTGTCCCCTGTCAGGGTGTAGTCTGTACGGTGTACCCCGACAGGGTGTAGTCTGTACGGTGTCCCCTGTCAGGGTGTAGTCTGCACGGTGTACCCCGACAGGGTGTAGTCTGTACGGTGTCCCCTGTCAGGGTGTAGTCTGCACGGTGTACCCCGACAGGGTGTAGTCTGTACGGTGTCCCCTGTCAGGGTGTAGTCTGTACGGCGGGCCCTGACAGGGTGTAGTCTGCACGGTGTACCCCGACAGGGTGTAGTCTGCACGGCGTGCCCTGTCAGGGTGTAGTCTGTACGGTGTCCCCCGACAGGGTGTAGTCTGTACGGTGTCCCCTGTCAGGGTGTAGTCTGTACGGCGGGCCCTGACAGGGTGTAGTCTGCACGGTGTACCCCGACAGGGTGTAGTCTGCACGGTGTACCCCGACAGGGTGTAGTCTGTACGGTGTCCCCTGTCAGGGTGTAGTCTGTACGGCGTGCCCTGTCAGGGTGTAGTCTGTACGGTGTCCCCTGTCAGGGTGTAGTCTGCACGGTGTACCCCGACAGGGTGTAGTCTGTACGGTGTCCCCTGTCAGGGTGTAGTCTGTACGGCGGGCCCTGACAGGGTGTAGTCTGCACGGTGTACCCCGACAGGCTGTAGTCTGCACGGCGTGCCCTGACAGGGTGTGGTCGGCACGGCGTGCCCTGACAGGGCGTGCACGACGTGCCGCCACGGCCCATTGGCGGGCATCGACTGCTGGAACCGTTCTGCACAGGCTCGAGGCAGGCCAGAAAGCTGTGGCTTTGCGTGATGAAAATCTCAAAACGTCCTGTTTTTACTCATGCATTGTTGATTGCTAAGGGGGAGGGGCCGAGGCTTCGGGCGCCCCTTGATTGTGTCTCCGAGAACCATTAGGTAGACGGTTACGTTGGAGTGGAACGCTTTCCTGAGTCGCTATTTACTGATTTTTGACCGGCACGCTCCAGTTAGGCGGATGCGCATACGGAACCCGAGCGCCCAGAGTAGTTGCCTGTGCTCTTTGTTTAGTGTCACCATCCCTCTCCGGGCTGCCTGTCATTGTGTTCGGCATGGACAGCTCGTCCGCCTGCGGTTGGAGATGACATCAGCGGGGTATGACTGCTGAGCTTTGACGTCATTGGCAGTGTGCTTCTGCAGTTGGTCAACTCCAACCTCACCACTGCCGACGTCTCCATTTCCTGGAAGCACTCCTTATCTTGTCCCATCTTTAAATCCGTTGATCCTACCAGTCCATCCAAAGTATCGGCCCATCTCTATTGTCCCGGTCATTGCCAAAATTGTGGAGCGTGAAGTCCACCAGCAGCTCTAAGCCTACTTCTCCGACAACCACCTCCTCTTTCCTAGCCAGCACGGTTTCCGCCGCCGTCGCTCCACAGAGACAGCGCTGACGTCCTTTTCTGATCAGATACTATCAACCACTGATCGTGGGGAGATGTCCCTCCTTTGCCTCCTCGATTTGAATAAATGCTTTAACGTGACCGACAATTCATATCTCTTGACCAAACTCAGCCAGCACGGTATCGGCATTGCATGGTTTTCTGCGTATCTCCAAGCCCACACCCAGATTGTCAGCATCATAAAGACAGAAAAGACGTAAAAGATCAGTGCAACTATGAGCCACAAGGGCCCTTCTTGGTTGCACTCTGTACACTGAACCAGTTGTCCATTAAATGTGTTGATCAACTCTCCCTGGAATACAGAAAAACAAGCCCCCTATTCTTATAATGATTGTCTATGCTGTTCTTAAAGATGTTCAGTGTGTTGCTACTGACAATGGTTTCTGGCAGCTGGTTCCAGTGTTCTACTACCCTGTTGGTGAAGAAGGACTGTCTTAACCTTGTCCTGCTGTGATTAACTTTAATTTTGAATTGATGACCTCTAATTGCATCATTTCTGTTAAATTCAAACAGTTCCCTGAGATAACCCTGTTCCTGACCATGAACAAATTTAAAGACCTCGATGAGATCTCCTCTCAGCCTTCTATATCTAAGTAAAAACATATTCAATTTCTTCAATCTTTCCTCATATGCCAGGTTGCCCATACCATTCACCATTTTTGTTGCCCTCTTTTGTACTCTCTCTAAAAGCCAACAATCTTTTTCATAACTAGGGGACCAAGCTTGGACACAATATTCCAGATGTGGCCTGACATATGCACAATAAAGCTTCCTGATGACTTCCTCACTTTTGTATGATACATTCCTATTTATTACCCCAAGCATTCTTAGTGCCTTCTTCCTGGCTTATTTGGTCTGTTCTGATGCCCCCAATTTTGTGTTAAAAATAACACCTAAGTCCTTCTCCTGCTGAGTCACAGATAGTACTTGGCCACCCATCAAGTATGGAGCCTTGATATGCTGCCTACCTACATGCATGATTTTTCCCTTATCAAACTTAAATTTCATTTGCCATTTTTCGGACCACTTCACAAGCTCGTCTAAGTCTTTCTGCAGCAAGACCTGCTCATTGTGCCCTGTTATTGCCCTAAAGACCTTCAAATCATCTGCAAATTTCAAAACCTTACTGCTTAGGCCACTTTCAATGTTATTTACAAACATAATGAACAATAGTGGTCCCAGTACTGACCCTTGGGGGACTCCACTAAGAACATTTTGCCATGGTGATTTTGTACCATTTAGCATCACTCTCTGCTGTCTATCTGAAAGCCACAACCCTATCCATTTTAGGATGTTACCCACAATACCATGGGCCTGAAGCTGCATCATTAACCGTGTATGAGGTACCTTGTCAAAGGCCTTGCTAAAGTCAAGATATGCTACATCAACCTGATTTCCCTTATCAAATTGTTCTGTAGCAAAATTAAAAAAAAGTCCAAGAGATTTGTGAGACACGATCGCCCTTTTCTAAACCCATGTTGAGTATCTTGAATCACTCTGTTTCCTTCCAGAAAACTAACTATTTTATCCTTGATAATTGATTCAAGTACCTTGCAGACTAGTGATGTGAGGCTTACTGGCCTATAGTTTTCAACTTTCCCTCTTTCTCCTTTCTTGAAAATAGGAACTACATTTGCCCTTTTCCAATCGGTTGGAATTTCATTTTGTGAAACTGATCTACAAAATATTATATTGAGTGGAATTGCCAATTCTTTTTCAGCTTCCCGCAATACCCTAGCATAAATTCCATCAGGTCCTGCTGCCTTGTTTGGCTTTATTTTCCTGACATAATTCAAAACAACATCACTGTCAATGAAATCAACATCATGTAACTGATCACCTGTTGCTGGGCTGTGGTTCACAGTTGGCAGATTTGTCACATCCTCCAAAGTAAACACTGATTTAAACTGCTTGCTCAATTCCTCAACCATCTCACTATCCTCACTCAATATAATACCATTTACTTCCAGTGGACCGATTGTGCTTGAAACTTTACTTAGCTTGTAGAAACTAAAGAACTTTTTACTGTCCCCATTACAGTTCCTAGCCAAATCCAATTCTTTTGCTCGCTTTGCTGCTCTGGTTTTCTGTTTCACAGCGTCTCTAGCTTTTTGATACAACCTTAGATTTACTATATTTGAAGCTTCCTTAAATACTCTAAATGCATCTTTCTTAACCTTAATTGCTTTTGTCAAATCTGATGTAAGCCATGCTGGCTTTCCTACTCTTCTTTTGCGCCTTTGCTTTTGGGGGACATGTCTAATCTGAATTTCCCTCAAGTAAGATTTGAACTTTTCCCACATTTCACAGGCATTTAAATCGGAGAATTCTTCTTCCCATTTTATGGCACTTAAAGCTGCTCTCATGCAGTCAAAGTCTGCCCTCTTAAAATTTGGAACCTTTGCCAAATTATCCTTGATTGTCCCTGCTACATGTGCCTTGAATCTCACTATGTCATGGTCACTTCTTCCCAGAGTTTCTCCTACAGTCAAGTCTTGAACTAAATCACTTAAATCCGAGAAGACAAGGTCCAAGAATGAGCCCTGCCTAGTTGGTTCTGTTACAAACTGGTGTAAGAACAGGTCCTCTTCAAGGCATTTCCTAAACAGTTTACATGCTGGGGAGCCAACACCAACATTTTCATATCCTTTTAGATTAAAGTCACCAAGAATAAGGCATTTCCTCTGAAAGTTTCTACTGATTTCCTCACAAATCACCTTAGCAAGCTCCAGTTGCTGAGAATGTGGCAAGGTTCCTGATCGGTACAAAGCTCCTATTCTCAGTGTATTGCTGTTGCCTTTTCCCACAGAAACATCAAGCCAAATGGACTCCACAGACACATTTTTTACCCCATCTGCTACTTTTTGATAACTGAATAAGCTATTCACATAGAGCATTACACCACCCCCTTTCACTGCTGGACCCCTATTGCATGAAAACATATTGTATCCCTGGATCTCATAGTCCTGCAAGTTATCCCCAAAATATCCCTCACTGACCCATGCCTCAGTAATGCAAACAAAATCTGGTTCCTCATCAGCAACATAACACTTGAACTCGTCAAATTTGGATCGAATACTCTGAGCATTAGGCATCATACACTTAAGAAATGTTCCATAACCATCTTTGGTTTTTTCATGCTGAGTAGCTCTATCATCTCTGGATGAGCTACCACTCTGCCCCCTTGATCTACTGCCATCCCTATTTGCTGACTGTGAGGTTATATTGCCTATGCTGTCACTATTGGCATATTCATGAGATGGTAATGCCACTTCTTCCCTCCCCACCCCATTATCTAGTTTCCCTGAAGGACATGTTCATACACTTTACTTAACACTTGCACCCCCTTCTCGGAGAAGTGCAGGCCATCCCTTTGATAGAGGTCCCATGAACCATAAAACCTGCACCACTTGTCAACAAAGGTCAAACCTAACTCATTGCAGAGCCTACCCACCCTGGCATTGGCTGCCAGTGCCCTAGAGCTCCACTCAGGGGAGACTTCAGCCCTGGGCAGAATAGCTGTCACAATAACTCTGCTTTTGCTCTGCTTCAGGGTGGCCAGAAGGGCCCTGTAGTCCTGCAGCAGCTCCTCACTCCTAGCAGGACCTACGTTGTTCACTCCTACCTGCACTACAACTGTACTAAACTGGTCCTCACTGGTGGCCTGTGCCACCACTGGGACCAGGTCTCTAACCTTGGCACCAGGCCTGGTGATGCACCTCCTGCCTCTCCTACCTTTACAGAAAACTCTATCTAAATGCCGCACCCGAGAGTCTCCTACCACCAGCACAGTCTCCTTGCTGCTATCACTGCTATCACTATCCTGCGGGCAGTCCTCCAGTGCCTGGAACCTATTGGATGTTATTACTCCTGCCTGTTGAGCTGCTTCACTAGGTTGCTTCCCACTCCTACCACCTACCACCTGCCACTCACTGCCCCCTTGCTTAGGCTCACTCCTCCAAATCCTCCACCCCCTGACTTTAAACCACTGCCCCTCCTGTGCGCTACAACTAGAAATCTTCTGTTCACTAGGAATACTTCTCTCTTCAGATCTCCCTGCCACCTCCACAGCAGGGGAAGCTACAGTTACCTGGTGGCCTGTGACCCTGACAATCTTGGTCGCAGCACACAATCTGTGCCACTTTCTAACACTATCGGGGATTTTCAAGGCTCCTCTCTCGGCCCATTGCTCTACTGCGTCTTCGCCAACGACCTCGGTATGTTCGCTGAGGGCGCAGTAGTCGTTCAGTGTGCAGATGACACACACATTTTGGTCACCGGAAACAAAACTCGCATCCAAAGTGTCGTTGCCGAATTTGAACACGTCCTGGCTTCCCTTGATATTTAAAGTAAATGCGGAGAAAACCCAGCTCATGGTCTCTGGCAGGCAACACAATTTACACAATCTTTCACTTAGTAGGTCAGTCCGAGGCCCTAGATCTACGGTGAGCTCAAAGACGGTGTTGCCAACAAATGACACGTATCGGGCCGACCATCATCTGTCAGATACATCGGTTGGATAAATCAGATGAAATGTACAACAAAACATTTCTCATACCGTCAGCACACCATTGCGTGTTAAATGGCCTATTCTAGGGTGCAGATTACGAGTGTGGAGAATTGTTAGTCTGCACTCTCGCTTGGCATCCTGCAGTAATGGATTTTAGTTATCGTACGTATTTAATTACATTTCGCAATATCTCATTCCTTATTGCATGCGATTTGTATATTTCACGACACTTTAATTAAGAGCCTATATCAGTGCCTTGTTAAGTCGCCACTCACTGAAAATAAGCAAACGACAGCATAGGAAAACTTCACTAAACATGTACTGGAGACGGAATTTTTGCCGTTTCATTCTAAAAAACGGCTTGTCCTCGACGTCCGGTCTAATGCAAAGTGATCATTCTAGAACTCGACATCAAATTACATTCCCAGCACCGCTTAGTAACACATGAAGCTGACATGAAGTGCCTGAATTTCTATTGGAAGGGAATGACCCTTTTTTTTAAATTGTCTGATGCAACTGCATTATTAAGCAAATTGTTCCTAATAGTGTGAGGGGATTGTGATTGAAAACTGCTCATCATAAAACAGCAGGATATTTATCGGGTCGGTATAGCCGGTTTGTTGCGTCTCCTTGCTTTCAATAGAACCCCTTCATAGTCTTTGGCCGCTCTCGCTCCCTCGTTTCGAGTCTGATATATAATACCACATATAACGGCCATCCTACGTTTGTTGTTACATTATTGCATGCAGAAAATAGCATTCGTTATTGTCTCGCATGCTGACAATTGTTTTCTACTAGTATGATATCCGAGCTAATTCAATGCCTCCCTCCATAGATGCATGAATTATCGTACAACAAAATATCCGTTGGTTGCTCTGTGTCGTCCGTGACTCAGCACATTGATAAGTGAAATGCATTGACCTTTTCTTTGCAATTGATGTTGGTGTAGGAGATGAAAGCCACCATTGTAGTGGAGAATGTAGTGCACTGACTACAGCACGTCCTTTTTATCAGGATACGAAGCCTAGTAGGATGCAAAAACATAGGAAGTGGTCCGAAGCACAGACACACACACATATACACACGCATACACACACACCGTTTAGGTATACATGCCATTTGATCTGATAAGCGATCCTGGTTCATGCAAATCAATTGGCCGTTGTTCCCGACAGTTCTCAGAAGCATGGCACTGAAGTCGAATCAGATTTTGCCTAATATATGTTCATGAAATGTTGGTCGCACTGAACTTCACACTATCGACTTCGTGGCGGCAGACAATTCTAGAATGCCTTCGGTCCTGGGTAGCATGTTTCACTGGCCCATCGGGCGCTATTTATGCTGCCCAAGCTGCAATCCAGCATAGAAAACGGGGAACGGGACCCGGGAACGGGACCCGGGAACGGGACCCGGGAACGGGACCCGGGAACGGGACCCGGGAACGGGGCCCGGGAACGGGACCCGGGAACGGGACCTGGGAACGGGACTGGGGAACGGGACCCGGGAACGGGACCCGGGAACGGGACCCGGGAACGGGACCCGGGAACGGGACCCGGGAACGGGCCCGAGAACGGGACCCGGGAACGGGACCCGGGAACGGGACCTGGGAACGGGACTGGGGAACGGGATCGGGAACGGGACCGGGAACGGGACCCGGGAACAGGACCCGGGAACGGGACCCGGGAACGGGATCGGGACCCGGGAACGGGACCCGGGAACGGGACCCGGGAACGGGACCCGGGAACGGGACCCGGGAACGGGACCCGGGAACGGGACCCGGGAACGGGACCCGGGAACGGGACCCAGGAACGGGACCCGGGAACGGGACCCGGAACGGGACCTGGGAACGGGACCCGGGAACGGGACCCGGGAACGGGACCGGGGAACAGGACCGGGGAACGGGAACGGGACCGGGATCGGGGAACGGGACCGGGGAACGTGACTGGGGAATTGACCTATGAATATAACTGGGGGACGGATCTAGGAACGGGACCGAGGAACGGGACCGAGGAATGGGACCGGGGAATGGGATCGAGGAACGGGACCGAGGAATGGGACCGAGGAACGGAACCAAGGAACGGGACCGGGGAACGTTAACGGGCAACAGGACCGGGCAACGGGACTAGGCACGTGGGGAACTTGAACGGGGAACGTGACCGGGCAACAGGGCCGAACACTGGACACTGGTAACACTGGATAAAGGACGGGACAGGGAAGAGCATGGAGGATAGGAATCGGCAAGAACTGAGGACTGGTACAGAGGGTGGGGACCGGGTAAAGTGGCCGCGGAAGAGAATCGGAAAAGGCATAGGTGAAGTACAGGTAACAGCGTACGGAGAAGGGAAACGAGGAAGAGGAAAGGGACAATGGAAGGAGCCTGGAAAATGGCGACGAGGAACCGGACTGACGAATGGATCAGGGAAGGAGACTGGCACTGCGAGCCCAGAGGAGCACGGAAATGGGGACTGGGGAAGAGGACTATGGAAGCATGAACTATGGGTTTGAACGGGGAAGGGGAGTAGGGATGTAGACCGAGGATGGTACAGGGTATGGGGGCGGAACGACTTGATTAGTAGTGGTTAACGGTAGTGGTTAACTGGGAAGTGGATCTAGAAGGGGACCAGGGAAGGGGATCAGAGAAGGGGACCGGAAAATGGAACTGGATGCCTTGATACATATATTTTGCGTCCAATTGGGAGCATTGGAGCATTTGCGTCCATTGGGAGTCATATCGGAGCATTTCTGTGTATTGGGAAATTCATTCGTGCAATGGGAGAAAATTAGGTAACCCAAACTCCTCCGCTGAATCCTGCACTCGCAACAGTCGACACTGGAAGTGAAGAACCCTTCCAGACCCAGTGCTCGTATAATGGTGGATCTGCTCCCCACACCGTGTCTTGAACCGTAGCGCTCCAGCACGCATACTGCAAAAGTGTAACTGAGCACCGTTCGTTATTTTTCGTGGCAGCGTTCAAACACCACTTACTGCTGGCGCCAGACTTATTCTGCTACGGACACTGAATCACCTTCATCCTCCGCTTAGCATACAGCACAATGCCATTGCGTGAAGGGAACAACGAGCAGTTAAGTAATTATTCAATCAACAAAGCAGCATAACTGAAATCAACATAGCAACAGCTTGTAACATCAATAAGCATGCACCAGTCAAAATGGGTGCATGTGCCCAACTGCATTTCGGAAATAATGGAGAGTACCAAAATTTTGTCAATCGAAGTGAAAACCTGTCCACTTGTCCTCAAATCGAAAGCATTCAGCTTGACTACATTAACGAAAGTGGAATGAGCTATTTATGAATCATCACGTTAGTGAATCTCCATTCAAGTGGTGATGATGCTTCTTCATGCTACTGGCTAGATGGTGAGAGATCGAGATGACATTTCGCAGGATTTTTTTATTTCAGTTTAATTTATTTCAAGTGAAATTTAAAACTTGTTTAGTGTTTTTAAATTTCGAAATGGTGACGTTCAAAATTGACTTATTTTATTACTCGGCGAATTACTACTGGGAAGGTGAATTACTCGGGGATGCTACGGACACTGAAGTACCTTCATCCTCCGCATAGCATACATCATAATGCCATCGCGTGAAGGGGAGCAACGTGCAGTTCAATAATTATGTTATCAACAGAGCAACATAACTGAAATAAACGTAGCAAAAGCGTGTAACTTCAATAGGCATGCAAACGTCAAATTGGGTGTACGTGCACAACTGCATTTCAGAAATAATATGGCGTTCCAAAATGTCGTTATTCGAAGTGATAACTTCTCAACTTCCCACACCGAAAGCATTCAGCTCGACCACTTAACCAAGGTAGTTAATCAGCTTTTCATGAACCATCACGTTAGTGATGGTTCCAGCTTCCAGCACGTGCCAGGCCTGTGGCGAGGCAGTAAGTCTCATCACATTCAGACCACCATTTGTCATAAATGACGCCTCCCAACGATATGCTAGTATACGCTTGTCATGGTGTAGCAGCTATTACGGCCCATAATTATTCTACGTGAAAGTCTCCGTAAGTGAACGTGCAAGTAAGTTTCACCCACGTGAGCCCCCTCTTCAGTGAGCCCCCTCTTCACTCAACGGCACCGCAGTCCCACCACCATCTCACGTCCCACTTTGGTGGGAGAGGTGGGTGTCCGGCAGCAGCTAATCTCGGCCAACCAGTTGGATCCACTTGTACACCCATGTGGCAGATGCTGAAAGCACAACATATGCTTAGGCCTTGTTGCTGAATACGTTCCAAGTTCGGCAATATTGATGCAGGTTGTTGTGTTTGGGCTAACAGGTGCGTACAGAATCGCAACTGCCGCACCTAGCCACAGCCGAGCCAAAGCCAAGCTGGCCCCATCTTGCCGCAGCGGATAGGCCTGCATGGGTGGCCGAGTTAGGGAAGCCTCCCATGTGCCCGCCAGTGACACATTCCACATGCCTTCAGAACCACATTGGATTAGTGCGCCCCGACAGAAACTTTTAGGACCTCAGTGCGG
Organism: Ashinkailepas kermadecensis; assembly: GCA_034440615.1. Taxonomy (NCBI): domain Eukaryota; kingdom Metazoa; phylum Arthropoda; class Thecostraca; family Neolepadidae; genus Ashinkailepas; species Ashinkailepas kermadecensis. The sequence continues at coordinate 159,857 of JAOTOM010004012.1, forward strand.
GCCTCGGCTTGATTTGCATGCCGCAGGCGCGAGTTTTAGGATCCAAACGCGAGTTGTCGGGCCCAGACGCGAGTTTTCTTTCAGGATCTCCTCTCATTCTTTTTGGACCCAGGTCGATTTTCCAGATCCCGTGTGCTTTTCTTCAGGGCCCCGGTTCGATTTTTCAGCTCCGCCCCGGCGCGATAAGTTTGTGCCCTGCGCGCCACTTTTTCCCCACTCACCAAAAATCTGGCCACGTTTCCTAGTGCGATTTGCGGAGCTCTTGCGCGATGTTTGAGGGCCCAAACATATTTTTGGGGGCCCAGAACGTTTTATGCCGGGGCCCGACGCATTTTTCGGACGCTTGGCGCGATTTTTGGCCTCAGAATGATGTTCCGAGCATGGATTTATTTTTTCGGGAGGGATGGGGCTTCATGCTTGTCTGGTCCCGGTATGATTTGTCGGGCCCAGTGCGATGTTTTTCTTGGGTCCCTGGGTCTCCCCACTGGAAAACAAATTGGCCACCTTTAACAGTGTAAGCTCCCTTTCTTGGTGTTTAAGGGGTGGTGAACGCAGACGACCACCCATTACTACCTGTAGAACTACTGGTCGCTTTATTAGAGTTTTTCGGTATGGTTATCCCACCCGGCTACCACACTTCGCTGGGGTTACCATTCCTCTATTACCATGAAATCCGGTTAACTCTTTTCAGTACCACGCTGAACACCACCGCGCACCACCCCCAATAATACTACGAAAAAGAACACTTTAGAACCACACCTACAAACTCCCTCTACAAGAGTAGGAGCCTCGATACCTGTGGGCCAGTTCATCGGGTATTTGGGACACTTGACTTGAAGGAGAGAAAACGTTTTCCTTGATTTGCACCGTACAACAGGCTACTAATTACATTGAGACAGACCACTGACTGCTGCAACGTGAACTTCGGGACAAAATAAGTCAATATGCACAACAACCAGGTGGTGCATGGCACATGACGATCATAGCGAAATATACACGTTCCAGAGTAATTCGAAATAAACACCCGTCGTTCCAAAGCAGGGATGCTAGCTTAGACGTTGATTTCTGAAAATTATTGTGGGAGGGGGGCACAATTCATGAAGGCAATGAGCGAACCCAAATGGATGGGGGAGGGCACACTCCATAAGGCCCCATATTGAAGGTTGAAAGCATTGGATGGGCAGGGTCAGCATTGAGGGGGAACGCTTGCCCCCTGAAAAGTACATACAACAACTCCTCTGGGTATCAGCTTAGCGCTTCTTCGCAAGCAGAGAACACAGTCGTTGTGTTATACTCCGTATCATCCACTTCTGGATATGTCATCCAGTCTCCCAGTTGCGAGAGCTCGCGGTGACGGACTCAGTGGGTGTCTGCGTGCAGCATGAACATTGCCTTTTGTCGGAGTTTTCCATCGGAATAAGCTGCGCTGAATTACTCTAGTCATTGGCGCATCTTCATCGAACGTCGCAACCAGCTCAACGATAGGCATACAGCAATGGGAAAGCCCGAGGAGGCATTCAGCAGCACCCGTTTTTAATAAGTCAAATGCACATTCAGCGAAAATGAAGTTGACTTCGACCGCATGCTCGGGCTAAGTGCACAATTACCTTGGGCCACTGGCCAGGCCTGTACATTGTACAAGGCTTCTGGACAGTGTTAAAATAATGGTTTTTCGTTAGGTGTGAGATGTCGAAACGACCATGGTAGGATGTCGAAATTTGTCATGGAATTAGTGTCATTTCAAATGCTTTTGACGTCATTCAGACTCAAATTTGAGCCAATGGTTGTACCTTCATCAGTTGTTTTGATATTCATATGTTAGGAAGAGCTATATTCGGGATAGCGAGGACAAAAACTTATTCCATACACTGGTGCCGTATGTTATATCGCATTATGGATAAACCCTTTACCTGAAATTGCATTGCGAAATGGTCGTGTATCACCATCCCTTATCGAGAGCATGATTATGATGCTTAACAAACGAGGTAATGTTAGAAAGGAGATACGAAGACTTCATAAGCACGCATCAAGAAGCAGGATGTCGATACTTCTTGAAGAAGGATGTCGATTGAGTGTTCAGGAAGTGGTAAATTCCACCCTATTTTGCGAATAATTTAACACTGCTTCTGGATGAAGCTACGGTCCACCGCTGCCATCGGACAGTCCAGCGCTGCCGGCAGATGATCTGCCTTTGCCGGCGGACGGTCCAGCGCTGATCCGCCGTTGCCGGTGGACGGACTAGCGCTGTCGACGTACAGTCCAGCGCTGCCGACGGACGGTCCACCGCTGCTGGTGGACGGCAAGCGCTGCCGGTGGACGGTCCACCGCTGCCGACGGACGGTCACCCGCTGCTGGTGGACGGTCAAGCGCTGCCGACGGACGGTCCACCGCTGTTGGTGGACGGTCAAGCGCTGCCGACGGACGGTCCACCGCTGCTGGTGGACGGTCCACCGCTGCCGACGGACGGTCCACCGCTGCTGGTGGACGGTCAAGCGCTGCCGGTGGACGGTCCACCGCTGTCGGTGGACGGTCCACCGCTGCCGACGGACGGTTCACCGCTGCCGACGGACGGTTCACCGCTGCCGACGGACGGTCCACCGCTGCTGGTGGACGGTCAAGCGCTGCCGGTGGACGGTCTACCGCTGCCGACGGACGGTCCACCGCTGCCGACGGACGGTCCACCGCTGTCGGTGGACGGTCCACCGCTGTCGGTGGACGGTCCACCGCTGTCGGTGGACGGTCCGTCGCTTCCGGCGGACGGTCCAGCACTGCCGGCGAGAGGTCTACGGCTGACGGGGGACGGTCCGCCGGAACACATTCTTAGTAGATACCTAACCCTCGCCGGGCCGGCAGGCGAAACCACCTTATCCGTGTCGAAGGGGTGGAGGTGGAGGTGGAGGCTATTGAAAGACCCCTCAAACTTCCGATCTGCGTATACTAGCATTAAATGCAGAACACCGTTTCAAAGCTGTAGTCATGGAGAGCCCGAAATATACTTTAAATTTGCATTTTGACTGATTATGACGTCATCAGAGGCCGTATTAGGTCGATTTAAGGATCCTGACTTAGTTCCTGGAAATTATAAAACACCACATGTTTCCTTTCAACACTCACGTCAGGTTATCTCAGGTCATTCGATTGTCTTCCAATATCATGCCGCACGACTTAGGTGGAGATGAAACTGAATTTATATATCACTTGGAGAGAAACAGTAGCATTCTGTATGAGATGGCATTATGTAGAACATACATGATACCTGATATACATGACCTGATCTGATATCACGGACCTTTAACACATAACTTTAACCCAGAATACTTATTGCATAGTTTTCATCATATTCGCGTCACAAATCACCCACAAATTGAATTTCCCTCACTGAATACGGTAAACATACGAGGAAACTGACCTGACCTCAGGTCTTAACTTTGATCTAAGCTAACATTTCCGGATAGAATATCGTTCGCTGTGATGAAAAGATAGCATTAACCGAGTTGTGTGCTGGGTTGTTGCTTTGATTGGTGGCACTTTGAATATTTTGAAGTATCACTCCCTTTGACCCATTCCAGGTCAATGACCTTTGATAACCTAACTAGAAATTTTGACAAAATAAGCAAAACAGATGGATAATGAGCTAGTGAAGAACTGGTGTCTTTGTGTCTACTCATTCGGCAGCTATTGCAAAAAAAAACCCGAGGGATTCCCGAGAGCCCCCCCCCCCCCCCCCCCCGCTGGGCACCGCGAGCGTTAATATATACACACAACACATAATTGATTAAAACAATACTGCATGAATCACCGGGGTAAGTTGCTACATGTAATATTTTATCCCAATGCACTTTTAGCCGACAGACCCCGAGCAGTCGTACCATGTTCATAACGCCCCATAGCAGACATGCGTAGGTTTGTCGATATTATTGTGTTTTAAAGTGTTCACAATACAAGTTTTAAACCAATGTTTCCTCCATAAAGCAAGCAAATGGGTCGGGTTAAGTTTGGTAAGGTTTTATTGGGTTAGGTTTTCTAAGTTAGACAACTTTTTTTTAAATTGTCATAAAAATTGAAGAAAAATACCTTTTCTTGAACAGCAGGCTATATAAGTTTAGGTAGGTGGAGTTAGGTTTTTTTTTTGGGGGGGGGGGAATTTTGAGAATGTAAGTTGTTAAAAAATTATCAATTTCTTTGGCGTTTGTGTTCTTCAGAGAGACGTCAGAATAGGTTAGGTCAGGTTAAATTATGAGACATTTCATATAATTTATAAACATTACTTTCTATGGCACACTAAACAACTCAAAGCCCCCATTTTGGTGTTATTTTGCCAATAAATTGAAAAGTAAGTATTTACACACGAAATGCCTGGCCCCATCATCTTAGTCACATTCAAGAATATTGATTACATTGGAAGAATACATTCCAAGAAGTTATAACAAAACACCTTAGAGCACCAAATTACCAGTTGGTCTATGGTTATCACCGCACTGTATGCCAGACTACAAAGTACGCAAATGGCTTGACGAGGCTATATTAGGCTAGGCTTTTTTGTTGGACACTTTAAGAACATAAATTGTTCGAAATTTTTCAATTTTTTATATACTTTCACCAAAGCGATGTTAGGCCAGGTTAGGTTACGTGATGTGACATTTTCATATAATTTTTTTAGCGATTACTTTTTATGCTACGCTACTTAACTCAAAGCCCCTTTCTTGTGATATTTTGCTCACAAACTGAAAAGCAAGCATTTGCATAGGAAATGTGTGGTCCCATCACCTTAGTGACCTTCAAGAACATTGCACTGGAAGAATAAATAACAAGAATTCAAGAAACAACTGAAAGCACAAATTTACCGGTTTCTCTACTGTCTGCAGAGCGTGGAAAATGGCTCGACGAGGCGCACCAACCGCGGAAAACATTTGCACCGAAACGCACTGCGAGGGCAAAAATCCGCACCAGGGGGATCGAATACACATACCAAATATTTTTTTAAAAAATACAATGAGGGAAGAAAATCAAGAGGCTTGCAAGCGCCTTTTCTACAACTTCCTTAGAGACAGGACCCTTAAGGTCCGATGCGGCAGTGTCACATCAAACACCACAACACAGGAGCAGGGCCTTGCTCAGGGGAGCGTGCTCTCACCGAACCTCTACATCATCATGATCAACGACATACTTGCTGACCACACTGACACTTCACTTCAATACTCACTTTTCGCGGACGACATAGCCATTTGGACAACAGCACAATGCTTCCTTAAAGCTGAAAAAAAAACATTCAAGCATGACTAGACCACATTGCCAAGTGGTGCAAAACTTGGGGCTTCACCCTGACCGCAGAAATATCGGCCACCGTCACATATAGTCGTCTCCGCCCAACACCCAAAACTCTACTTAAAATCGATGGCAAAGCCATCGAACAGGTGAAATGCTTCAAGTTCTTAGGAGTACATTTAGACGAAAACCTCAGTTTCAACACCCACATCACCTCCATCTCGAAACGATGCGCCAAGCGCGTCAACATACTACGTGCACTTGCAGGCACAGACTGGGGCGGAGACAGGAAAACACTACTGCGACTGTGCACATCAATCATACGACCCATCCTAGAATACAACAGCATCATTTTTGCCACCATTTCAGAAAGCCAGAGCCGAAATTTAGAAATCATCCAAAACAGCTGCATCAGAGCAGCCACAGGTGCCCTCAGCACCACACCGATTGCCAGTCCTCTAGTGGACTCAAACACGCCCCCACTCCACGTCCGGAGGACACAACAGCTGTGCCGCTACCACATCAAAATCAAATCCATTAAATATCATCCAGCACAGCGCTGCTTTACGCCTGGCAGATAGACAAGAGCTGATTTGAGCGCAAACTTCCACCATATAGCATTCAAATTTCCACGGCTCTCTCAGATCTTAACTTCGCAATGCCATCCACTGCAACTCGACCGCCCACTAGGCCATTCTGGACTTTCAGTCAACCAAAGGTCGAGTACTTGCTCTCGGAGAAGAAATCCACTATCACATCAGCGTAAATTATTGGCCTCTTCCACAAGTTCGCCGATGACAACAAACACAAATCACTCGTATTCACGGATGGGTCGAAACATGAGGCAAAGGTAGGCATCGACATCACTGGACCAGGTCTCAGACTTTCCAGGCGTCTACCGGATAACTTCTCCATCTACTCCGCTGAAGCAATGGCCATTCTGGCCGCTATCACCATTCTCATGAGACGTAAAGCTAGAAACGTAGTAATTTGCTCAGACTCCAAATCTGTCCTCCAGTCAATTAGCAACACCCACGACTGTCCACATCACTTCATTAATATAATCCAACAACTCGTGGCCCATAACGTAATCATGAACTTTTCCTTCCTCTGGATTCCGGGCCACGCCAACATCCCAGGCAAAGAAGAAGCAGACCGGCTCGCAAAGCAAGCCTTAGCATTGAACACTTACCCTAGCGTGGAATATTCGGTAGACGATTGCAAAGCACTCCAACAACGTCACATTCGCCAACATCAACAGAACACATGGACACAACACAACTCAACACAACACAAATACAACCACACCCACGCAATCAAACCAACAATAGGTACATGGAACACATCAAATCAATCTCACCGACAAAAAGAGGTCATCCTCACTAGACTTAGAACTGGTTGCACAAAACTAACACAGCCTCAATTAGAGGGTGACCAATATGCAACACCGCACTGCGGCACCTGCAACACCACGTTAAGCATAGGCCACATCCTGCAAGACTGTAGTAGCTTTAGCTCTCAAAGACAACCACTTAAGGCATTCTGCCAAAAAGAGGGCATCACCCTATCGCTTCCATCGCTTCTCGGTGACAAGCACCCATAACTCCTTCAATTGCTATTTGAATATCTGTATGCCACAAAACTAGCAGGAGCACTGTAGGCACCACACCACCAACACTCACATCAACTCGCAATGCATGACCGCAAAACACTCGTAAGAAACACGTAAATAGCCATCCCCGCATGGCGTCGGACGTACATGAGCCGATTTGCTTCTCAATTAGAAATAAATGGCTACCTAGCGGTGCCGTCGGAAGTAGATGAGACGATTTGCTTTAGGAAAACATAAACAAAAACAAAACAAAATTGGCATAGCGCAAAACGACTACCCAGAGGAGCCATCGGACGTAGATGAGCCGATTTGCCTTGCAACTCATAACGTAAACGGCTACTCAGAGGTACAGCGGACGTAGAAGAGCCGAATTGCAAAACACCTTACTAACCCAACTGACAACCCTGCATGGCATGCTTAGACTAACCCGCTACTAACAACTAACACGCGGCGGCCGGCGTGATAGGCGGTGTGAACAATTACCTCCGTGTTCGCACGGTAAAGATCCCTCGGTGCTCTTCGATAAGAGTAGGCTAAAGCCGGCACCCTGACAAAATCAACTTCTCGCCACTCTCAAAACCCCCACCCCCACCCAAACTACGAATTATTTTGTGGAAAAGTAAAGTAAAACTAAACCATTTAGACATCAGGGAGCTGTTCCCAACCCAGACCCTCGCCTTCAGCACCTAAAATATCACGCAAACTAACGTAGAATTCCTTAACGTAAATGTCCACTTGCCTGCACCTTGATCACAAACGCTTTATAGACAGACATGTAACGTACTCGCTTTAAAGGCGGCGCAAATGACCTTTATGGTCCGGCACGCCTAAAAAAATCACTCTCCCCCCAATGCTCACCTCACCTCTGCGCTATCTCAGCTTGGCGTGAATGCTCACCTCACCTCTGCGCTATCTAAGCTTGCCGCCACGCCAGCGTTCACCACCACGCCAGCGCTGTCCGATGAGCCAGGCTGACTTTCGGACTGCCAGTTGTACCTCGGCAGTGGATCCGTGGATCACCTGTACCTCGGCAGTGGATCAGTGGATCAGCTGTACCTCGGCAGTGGATCCGTGGATCACCTGTACCTCGGCAGTGGATCAGTGGATCAGCTGTACCTCGGCAGTGGATCCGTGAATCACCTGTACCTCGGCAGTGGATCAGTGGATCAGCTGTACCTCGGCAGTGGATCCGTGGATCCCTGTACCTCGGCAGTGGTCAGTGGATCAGCTGTACCTCGGCAGTGGATCCGTGAATCACCTGTACCTCGGCAGTGGATCAGTGGATCAGCTGTACCTCGGCAGTGGATCCGTGAATCACCTGTACCTCGGCAGTGGATCCGTGGATCACCTGTACCTCGGCAGTGGATCAGTGGATCAGCTGTACCTCGGCAGTGGATCCGTGAATCACCTGTACCTCGGCAGTGGATCAGTGGATCAGCTGTACCTCGGCAGTGGATCCGTGAATCACCTGTACCTCGGCAGTGGATCCGTGGATCACCTGTACCTCGGCAGTGGATCAGTGGATCAGCTGTACCTCGGCAGTGGAGCCACGGATTTGTTTTATCGTCGCTGATGTCGCACGCGGACGGCCATAGTTAGCGGCGGAACGGGGCAGCGGCCTTGTCACTCAGTTTTCGGCGGCGCCCCTTCTGACTGGAAAAAGGCACCTCTACAGAATGTTCGGGTGCCTTCCACCTTGAAATTTTCAACCCGAGGCGGCCCTCTGAGTACAAAAGTCACCCAGCAGAGGGCACTCCAGTTTTCTCTATCGCTCCTACGCCCATGCAGATGGCCCCATGCGAAAACGTGCTATGCTGTACCACATAAACACGTCGCAATCTGGACCAATGTAACTGAAGGAGCGAGTTGTTTACATGCCATGACGGCGGTCAGACGAGGTCTTCCATGCTATCGCTCCAGCCAAGCAGTGGTGAGGGTCCACATTCCAGCTCGGACTTGTCTACACAATCAGTTCGGGAGCCAACTCCACAGGAGCTCCGAGAAGCATAGCTGGACAGAACCTTTCCAGACGAGCACCATCCCCGATCAAAGTTCCTGGATCAGCCCCTGACTACGAACCATGAAGTTGCTTTTCTTGGGAGACTAGAAGCTGCTGGCTGCTCTTCTCACAGGCCTTGGTTGTATTTCACGAGAAGGATAACTTCGTTATGGAGGGCGACTGTCCCGATGAACGTTTCCCTATTGGTGGCGTCACAACTGGTCAATCTGACAGTTGCCAGATTTGCCAGATTGCTGACATCCACAGGACACCACACCACGGGCGGATCCAAGAACTTCCAATGGAGAGGGCCACTCACCTGGATGGGTGACATTTTCTCTGAGGGGCGCCATTACGGAAGTTCCTGGAGGCCAAAAACGTATTGGCTGGAGAGTGGGATGGAGGGTAGGGGTGCACTCTAACATACTGGAATGTGCCTCTTCCTCTCAAGTGACACCTATTCCTTTTGAGAGGGGTGCCTATGCCTGAAATATTCGCTGAGCGAGGAAGTAGGGTGCACTAAAGCCTCACCGCAGGGCAACTGTTCCTGTTCAGGGTGCGCCATCTCTCCGTGGGGGAGGGGCATATGAACCCATTTCCCCTTGCCCTTGTCGGGTATCTGAAAGGACTTCCTGCGACCAAGGGGCCAGGTGAACCTGTGCATCTTCCAGGTGAACCCTCATGTCACAGATTTTGATAAAAATTGCTATACAGAGTTACCTGAGGCCCTGGAACGATTGCTGAGCGTTTCAGCTCAATCGGAGCAGCGGTTCACGGATTATAGCCTGCGGCGTTTTTCTAAGTTCGCACTGAAGGTCAAACTTCGAGAGCCGATATCTTAGTGTAATGTAGATATCAATTATTTATTTAAAAAAAGAGATATCGTTGGAATCGCAATGAGCTCGTCTTTCGATTCCTGGGGTCAGTTATTGGTTTTGTGGACATTTTGAAAATATGACCCCATGACCTCGGATAAAGTTACCTGTGGTGACCCCTAGTGCAACGATATTGATATAATTATTTATATAAAACGAAAGCACCATCATTCTTTCGGAGGAAAAATTTAAAATCATGTATATTAGATGCCTAATACCAGTTTCTGTAACAAATATTGACTGACCTATGCGAAAAATGACGCCTAAATTGGCTGGCTATTCAGTAAGCTTCGTCTCGCCGGTGACTCTGAAGCGTACAATATCAAGTATGGTACCGAGACATTTTACATATGTTGCTAAGTCACTTGCTTCTCATGTCTAGCGCAGACATATTTTGACTAAGCATGGCTGATACAGCCAACAGCAAACATCGTTTAAAGATATTACGCATAGGGGATGAATGGTTGCCATTTTCCTAAGTTTGTGTCCGCTTCAGAAAGCTAGGCATGAACACTTTGACCGCAAATTCGCTGCATAAACGCAAGAGAGATTAAATCTTGACGCTGTATTCTGGGTGAATAGTCCGGCGAAACAACGAGGAGATGCAGTTTTTGCAAATCATCAGATTGGCGACGTAATTAAATCAAACACAAACATGGTCATTTATTGCATAGTTCACTGAGCAGAACTATATTTCAGAAACATATTGAGACATGTGAACTTGTCACACTTTGTACATGCTATGCAATCACAAAAAATTTACATAATTCATATGACAATGGGATTGTGACGCACTAGTTTATTTCGTTTATTAATAGCATAAAAACCACAGGCAGAGACGCCCAATTACGCCTGTAGTCCTAATACCTTTTCCTGTTCACGCACGCGAGCCAGCGCTTTTGAGCGTGGCTCAGACCCTCTGCGAAAAAAATCGAACGTTGATGTGTGTCCCAGGATAGAATACAACGAAATGTCTGTGAACAAAATATACCTATTCAAAGACATTAGCTATGGCTTCATTCCCCCCCTTGAGAGTGGGGAGAGGGTCGTAAGACCTTTTTCAGAAGAAAAACCGTTCGCCCGTGAGTGTTGCGTCTGATACACCAAAGAGATATAGAGGTTGATGTATCTTCACTCGAACATCTGACCGCCAATTATTAATCAATGCACACAGCAAGCAGGTAATTCATTATATATATAAGAAGCCAATGGAAAACTAACTTGTCCTCAACGGCGATACGCCTAGGATGGGTAAGGTCACGTCGGCGTCAAGATGGCTTGCTGCATGGTCGGTTTCATCCGAGGGTGCGTAATTCTCGCCAGACACAGGACTTGACGCATTTCCGCTGGAAGTTTGGCTGCTGGAGTCACTTAACTGAACCGGCGATACCTCTTGCAATAGTAGACTTTTAGGATCCTTAAGCAACCTTCCAATGCAGTTCGTGCACAGGAAAACGTCCTTCTGAATTCGACTGTCATTCACCAGTTCGACCAGTTGCTCAGATAGTAGCCTCACACCTTTAGTTATATGAGATTTATGACACTTATACGGATCAGAACAGCAGCGCCGTACCATTTCTCCGGCCTTGCGAAATACCAGGATAAGCCAGCACCGGTTCACTTTGTTAAGAACCAGACCTCTTCACCTCGTGCCTGGCGTCGACTGAGCACACGATTCCGATTCCACGCTCACGGTTTCCTGAGGGGATCCCTTATCTTATCGCTCCGCTCGAGTCAGCCCGGTCGGTTTACGCGGCGTAACTAGACCCCCGCCCCCCCAACCTCCCCCTAGACAGCGGGGATAAACGACAAGGCAGCGTAAACTGGGATCGAAGTTCACAGATTACGCTATCCCGTTTCGTACCAACTGGGGTCTGCGTGGATGTCGACTGCCGAACGTCCACTGTCCTTTGAAGCCGGTGCGTACTTACCGGTGTGCATCAAGTAATGTTGCACATCTGACATTTAATCGTATACAAACCTGGTTTAAATGTGAGTTTAGTGTTGGAAATAAGATTAAGAGGCTTAGCAAAATTTGCCAAACACATCCATAGCACACTACGATGTTACACTCTTTCGAAGAACCGGAAAACAAAGCTTACTGAACAGCAGGCCTATTTAAGCGGCATTTTTCGCATAAGTCAGGCAATATCTGTTACAGAAACTGGTATTAGGCGCTTAATATACATGGTTTGTATTTTTTCATGAGAAAGATAAATAATGAGGCTTTCGTTCTACATAGATAATTATATCAATATCATTGTACTAGGAGTCACCACAGGTCACGTTATCCGAGGTCACGGAGTCATATTTTCAAAACTTGCGCAAATGAAAAATGACTTCAAGAATCGAAAGATGAGCTCATTGCGATTCCAAGGATATATAATTTTCATAATTTATCTCTATATAACACTAACATATTGGCTCTGGAAGTTTGACCTTCAGTGCGAACTCAGAAAAACGCCGCAGGCAATAACTCGTGAACCGCTGCTCCGATTGAGCGAAAAAGCTCAGAAGTCGTTTCAGGGCCTCAGATAACCCTGTATACCAATTTTCATCAAAATCTGTGACAGGAGGGTGTTAGGCCATGTTCGAGATATGGTGGACGGCACCAAGCTCTGAATCTGTCACTACCATGACCTTTGACAATCTTGGGTAGGCTTTATGCTCGGCTCTGATACCGCACGGGTACTTACTCAGACTCAGGTGCTCTTGTGACATTTTATTCCATTTCCTGATCCACAAATCCGATGATAACGACTGTACGACGGAGATGTAGCGGCCGCGGCGTCGGCGACGCTGGCGCCATTTGGGCCAACGGTGACGTGTCCGACAACTTTCCAGCAATACTTGTGCAATTACCAAGGAAGAGAGGCGTGAAATTTATGCCGAAGAGTAGATCAAGACTTGTTCAATGTCTCCATTGGTCATTGACCAGCATTATGTTGATGCCTGCCTGGCTGACGAGCAGTGACGTGTAAAAAAGTCACAAATCCCAAAACTTGAATCTCGCAGTGCGGCATTTTATTTGTTGGGGGGGGGGGGGTAGAAGATCATATTTTTGACGCCATATTTTGAATGTGGCAACAAGAACGACCACTGCAACAGAGCCTTTCCAAAAAAGTTTTTTTTTTAAACGGTCATCCTAATGTGTACGTACGTACGTACCGATGTGTATGTATCTCGGCCCGCATCTCGGGCACTCGACGCACTTATGACGTGCTGCAGCCTAGGTGCTGGGGTCGTCGGCGAGGCGCCACTATAAGACAGCATCTCCGGACTATTGTCCCGTGGTCCTGTACCCATCGACCATCGTGGTCGCTAATTTCGCGAGTTTCCAGCCCCAAGTATTGCCGACGCAATGCCCAAGAGAGATCGACAGCATGACCATATACGGCTTATTCGTAACCGGATATAATTATCAACTCATCCTTGCAAACAAAAGTAGCAACTTAGTCCACTGCAACACGCCATCTGGTGACTCGACTAAGGTGCCCTCAGCCGACTTGTGCGAGTCACGTGTCATTATGTAATGATCGCATGACTGTTGCAGTACTACAGCCCTCAGTCCTCAGTCCACTGCAACACGCCATCTGGTGACTCGACTAAGGTGCCCTCAGCCGACTCCTGCGAGTCACGTGTCATTATGTAATGATCGCTGACTGCTACAGTACTACAGCCCTCAGTCCTCAGTCCACTGCAACACGCCATCTGGTGACTCGACTAAGGTGCCCTCAGCCGACTCCTGCGAGTCACGTGTCATGATGTCATGACCACATGACTGTTGCAGTACTACAGCCCTCAGTCCTCAGTCCACTGCAACATGCCATCTGGTGACTCGACTAAGGTGCCCTCAGCAGACTCCTGCGAGTCACGTGTCATTATGTAATGATCGCATGACTGTTGCAGTACTACAGCCCTCAGTCCTCAGTCCACTGCAACACGCCATCTGGTGACTCGACTAAGGTGCCCTCAGCAGACTCCTGCGAGTCACGTGTCATGATGTCATGACCACATGACTGTTGCAGTACTACAGCCCTCAGTCCCCAGTCCTCGGTCCTCAGTACAAGGGCAGATACAGGGGCCAGTGGGGGCATGTGCCCCCCCCCGTCTGACCCGAAAAGGCGCCCTATCGAGAGGCTAGAGTGCACCCCTCCCCTCCCACCCCGTTTAATTGACTTTTCAACCAAAAGGTTCCCCTCATAGATGCATAGGCGTCAATTCAGTATACTCGAGTTCCACGCCCTCCTCCCCTCCCCCAGGCCAACGGATTTTCAGCCGATGCTCCAGGGACTTCCGCAGTGACGCCCTTCCGATGAAGTGGCATCCCTCCCGAAGGGTGCCTGCCGTATGAAAATTCCTGGCTACGCCTCTAAACTCTACGCGTAATCCTCGTCCTTTCCCTCGAGCCTCCTTCGCTTGTTGTTAGCGGCCCCGGGGCCCACCAGTGAGGACGTCTGGCACCATCGCCACCGACGGCTCGAACTGTGAGCATAAACAGAAGACGTCCAACATATATTATATAGCATCCGACGTCACGATACGTAAACATAAAAGAAGCTTAATACACACATTTTCATGCCAGGAAAGGTGGATTACCACGATTTTCTGTGAAAAAAGGACAACTTGTCGAACAAAACCTGCAGTTTGAAAATATTCTGCTGCATTACTCTTCGAGTGTGCTCACGGTTGCAGAAATGTATCGTGTTTGACGCACAAGTAGAATGATCTTCATACTCCGGGCCGAACAAGAATGATATTCGAACAATGCAGAGTAGTGAACGAGTTTTTGTAGGAATGTTGGGCGGGGGTGGGTGGGTTAAAGGGACAGAGTCAACTTTTTCCATGTAGGAAAATGTTCCAAAGATATGGGACTAGAAACCAAAACACCGAGATCGGACCCGATTTCATGACAGCTTTGGGAAAGTCCCAAGGTGTGACACTGGACGAAGTCGAAGGGAAATCGAAAATAGTAAGAATCGAAGGTGGATTGGGGGGGGGGAAACCAATCCGCAGACGGCATCAGTTCGCGATGTGCTTCTAGACCTACCTACGCTCAACCCAAGACTATCACTGCAGACACGACACCGCTACATCAGTAGCACAGCAGTGACAAATCAGTGACACATCAGTGATACATTAATGATGTACCAGTGACAAGTATGTGACACTCAGTGATGCACCAATAACACATCATAACACAATGGTGACGTACCAGTGACACATCAGTGACACATCAGTTATATAATAGTGGCGTAACAGTGACACATCAGTGATACGATATTGGCGTAACCGTGACACATCAGTGACACATCGGTGACGCATCAGTTGCACATCAGTGGCACATCAGTGACACATCAATGATACAATAGTGGCGTAACAGTGACACATCAGTGACGCATCAGTGGCACATCAGTGACGCATCAGTGACGCATCAGTGGCACATCAGTGACGTGCCAGTGACACATCAGTGATGTATCAATGACACACCAGCGACACATTGGTGACACATCAGTGGCATATCAATGACACATCAGTGGTACATTATTAACCTACCATGGTTGGTTATTGGCTTTACGACACGTCGACCGTTGAGTCATGTAGCGTCGCCAATCTCTCACGCCGATTGGTCGCGGGCGAAGAGTAGCGACAGGTGAGACTCGAACCCACAACATTTCGATTGTGAGACGAGCATCTTACCCCTAGACCACTCGTCCCCCTTATTATTATTAACCTACCAGTGACACATCAGTAACACATTAGTGGCGTGAGAGTGACACATCAGTGTCACATTAGTGACATGTCAGTGACGTACCAGTGACATTTCCGTGACACATCGGTGATACATCAGTGACACTTCAGTGACACAATGGTGACGTACCAGTGCACATCGGTACACATCAGTGCCATATCAGTGACACATCAGTGGTACATTGGTGACCTACCAGTGACACAACAGTGGCGCATTAGTGGCGTATCAGTGACCCATCAGTCCACAAGTGACGTGCCAGTGACACATCAGTGATGCAGCAGCGGCACACCAATGACACATCAGTGACGCATCAGGAACAACTGACGCCGCTGACTTCTCCATCTCCACAATTGTGCACCCCCCAGCCTCTGTAGCGACAATCGACGAGACTTGTCTCCGTCCCGGCGCAGTGCACGCCACCCATATGGAAAGTGGGCTGAAACACAGTATGGCTGCAGATTGCCACTCCTCGCCTGAAACAGGAGACGGCCGTTACAAAACGACACGTGTGTTGGCCCGGACCCGAGCCAGCGGTCGGTCCCCCTCTGTGGAGATCCTGCATCCGGGCCTGGTCATTCACTGGACGTCCTTCTGTTGGAGCTCCCGCCATATCCGCCCGGTTTCTTGTTTGTTTGTGTACAAAGCTCTGCTGATACCCTCGGCGATTGGCATAGTGAGTGAGCCATATACTTCAGTTTCTCCCTGAAGGTTACCCTCAGCTCGTAGTGATTGCATGTTTTGTCGTGGTTCTCAATCGGCATCTCCAATATTTTCGGTCACTAGCTGTAGCATTGCTCACGCTTCCAAATGATATATGCCCTCCAACGCTATCCACGGTGTTGGAGGAAATTGTTAGGTACACAGCCGGAGGCTCAGAGGGAAAAGGGAGCCAAAACCGATACCAATCTACAGGTTACATCGAGAAAAAGAGGGAAAATTCTGGTGGGTCTGAGCGAAGATATTGATGGTTTGAACAGTGGTGATTTGTGAAGGGTAACCGGGATAAACATAATTTTCCCAATTTTCATGATTCTGGAACTCATTTTGGGTGCAATTTTCCGATATATATTGATACAGTGGTGAAAATGAGTTAGGGTGAAGGAAAAAATCATGTGTCGATGTGCCCTTCGACATGCCCAAAACGCCTTTTTAAATGTCATTAATTGTTCGATGAAACTAGTTTACCTCGTGTACTACAATAGTTTCCCTCATCGACTAGATCTAACAAGTGCGCTGTGTGAAGAGAAGAGGCCCTAAGTTCTGGAATGTATCGCTATGAGTCAGACGTTGATGTATCTTTTTTATACCTTGTAACATAGGATATTCCTTAGTCCTCGTGATTATGGAGGGGATTGATTCAACCCCCAAGGCTTGCCATGGACACCTTACGAACCGCTCAACGAAACCATTGCAATTTTCAGTATCCCCTGGGGCATCATTATCGCAACATTTGGCGGCAAAAATCGTTTGGTCATGTCATTATATTTCAAGCACAACGTAACTGCGGATATTGGGGGGAACGGGGATGGCGCTGGAAACGGACGGATTGGCGCTAAACTGGACTATTTGGCGCTGTGAGTGGAAACGTGCCCGCAGGGCACAGTCCACTCTAAATTGGCACCGGTTTTGGCGCTGTATGGAAACGCAAATCTTAAAGTTACAATTGTGTGGATACCTGGGAGCATTTAAGGCGGGGTTAAGTTAATTAATCATGCTAAGCCATTGATCATTACGTGTAGTTATATGTTCCTTAGCTTTGAGCACCATAACTCAGCAATATATGCCTTGGAACTATTTTGGCGCCATGTGCGGACATTGACGCTCTATAAGGACACAATTCCTTTATGCCAGCATTAAATATCGTATCAATTTAAACCTCACTACCTGTAATTTACGTGGCATTAGATCATGCTACTTTGCAATTATAGTGCTCTTTACACAATGACGCATTTTTCTTTAGATGATGGCATTATAGGACAGAGAACGATCTTGCATTTTTATATTCTCAGTTTCAGCTCAATGTCCATTGGAGTTGTAGAAATCTTCCTGGCCTTGCGGGCAGAATACACTTGAAGAAAGCACCTTCGAAATTTGCACGGCTGGCCTAAAGGTACCTGGGAATGGACGAAATATAATGACAGGATTAAAATGTGGGCCTTTTTGACCATATACATTGACTACGTGACCTGTTTTGGATTGTTTTACATTTCAAGTTCCTACTTAGTCCAGCAATGGCGCCATTGCTCCTTGGCCCATACAGTGCCAAACTGTCCACATACAGCGCCAATAGACTACAATGTTGGCATTGTCCGGTCCAAGCACCATGGAAAACCCGGCATTTTCTCCAGATATTTACTTCACCATTGGACTAAAGACTAAGAAGTAAACACATTCCCAAGCTTCATTTGTCGGTTGGTTGGTTGGTTGTTGGAGTTTAGGGGCGCGTCGACTGCGGCGGTCATGCAGCGCCCAAGCTTCATTTGTCAGCCAGCATCACAATAAAGGCTGGCATATACATCATCCATCAACGCCGACCGAGTCGTCACTGGAAATAATTAAGTCTATCATAAACCAATGCAAAGTAAGCAGGCCTGTGCCACAGAAAACACTCAGTTTATTGTTCGGGATCAAACTGAGGTGCTTTGTGCACATATGCCTTGATTAAATCACTTAAAATTGTGTGTTTTACATCTTGAGATACCATTATGTCCTGCAGTCGCGCCATTGCCCCCTGTCGCATACAGCGCCAAACTGTCCACATACAGCGCCAATGGGCTACGGTGTTGGCATTGTCCGGCTTAAGCGCCATTTAAAACCCGGCATTTTCCCCAGATATTTACTTCACTATTAGACTAAAGACTAAGTAAACACATTCCCAGCTTCATTTGTCAGCCAGCATCACAATAAAGGCTGGCATATACATCATCGACGCCGACCAAGTCGTCACTGTAGATAATTAAGCCTGTAATAAACCAATGCAAAGTAAGCAGGCCTGTGCCACAGAAAACACTCAGTTTATTGTCCGGGATCAAACTGAGGTGCTTTGTGCACATATGCCTTGATTAAATCACTTAAAATTGTGTGTTTTACATCTTGAGATACCATTATGTCCTGCAGTCTCGCCATTGCTCCCTGTCGCATACAGCGCCAAACTGTCCACATACAGCGCCAATGGGCTACGGTGTTGGCATTGTCCGGCTTAAGCGCCATTGAAAACCAGACAATCCTTCATCCATCTACTTTGCTGTTGCCCAATAAGCGAACTAATTTTTTCCCTCCAAATTCGCTTGTTTACTAGCATCATATTCCATACTGGAATATACACTGGCAAAAGTTATCAAACCAGGAATCCAAATAAGAAGAAAAACTCTTGTTTTAATGCTTTTAACAGATTCGCAGTGTGCATCGTGAAGAACATCCAATGGCTGATCAGGGTGCATTACTACTTTTTAAAACAGTCCATCATCCACGCAATGCCAGAGAACGCGTTGGTATGTGTTATCAAACTGCATCTCGATAATGGACGAAAGGACGGCCGAGTTAGTAGCTCAATCCTCGGAAGACTTCCAATATGGTAAAGTTTGCGGTCTCCAAATGAAAATGCATGGAACGAAAACGTTATTTTTATATGCTATATATCAAGCCAAAACATGGTCCTTCCATTCTGTCAATAAAAAATTCACGGGCATCGAGGTGACCGGAGGTCATGTGACTTGAGGTCATGGGGTAACTCTTTTATTATTCATGACATGTTACAAATATTGTCAGAGTTGGATTCCTTGAATCTTTGCGAGTTCAAAAATTGCTGGATGTATATATTTTGACTGATAATTAACGTAGTTATCGGACACCGAACATAACCTTGTAGCGTGACCTTCCAGAAATGCCCGAGGCTATAACTCCTGAACCGTTGACCAGATCGAAGTAAAATTTGCACAGGTGAATTCAGGGCATAGGATGATCCATGCAACAATTTTGGTTCAGATATGAAAGATGAGGGTGTCGGGCCCTGGTCGATCTCTCGTGGAATGCCCCAGGTATCACCCACCCACCACAAGAGGACACCACCAGATATCGCCCACCTCCACCACAGAGGACACCACCGAACGTCACCAACACACTACCAGTTATCACCCACCCACCATTGGAGGACACCACAAGATATCGCCCACCTCCACCACAGAGGACACCACCGGACGTCATCAACATACCACAGAGAACACTACCAGGTAGCATTCACCCATCGCAGGAGGACACCACCAGATATCATCCACCTGCATCACAGAGGACACCACCGGACGTCACCAACCCACCACAGGAAACATTACCAGGTATCCCCCACCGTATTGCATGTTGAAGGATTACATTACGTGTAAAGAAAATATACGATCTTCAATATACCAGGAGGTGCTGAGTTGATATCAAAAGTAACGATAGAGGTTATATTTTATCACTCAACGTTTCGGCCAGGGGCCATCGTCAGGAGTGATGAAAAAAGCTCCAGGTTAACACTCGCACGTCCGGCGGTCCGCGCCAACTTCGCCGGTCCGGGGGGGCAGATGTCTGCCCCCCCCCCCTAAGATCTCCAGAACTATACTAGGTAGCGACAAACGGAAAACGGTGTTGGATAGCTAGTGACAAGCTCTATCGAAAGTATTTCGGTCATTTTCTCGCTCAGATCAATATTTAGGTCACTGGGTCATCTTAGGTCAAATTCGACCAGATCGGGTGGGACCCTCAGATATTGACACATATCTCAGGACCTGCAACAGATAGAAACAAACGGCGAACGCTATTCGACAGCCCTTGAAATGTGCTATCGACAGTATGCTGTGTGATTTAAGGTTAGGTCAACAGATAGGTCACCAGAGGTCACCGAACTTGGGTAAAATGTATTGTAATTTTCCGGTACAAACTTTTTGACAGCATGGCGATGTGAAGCTGATATTGCTGTATATGGCGAAAGACGCTTCCGATGACGTTTAATAGCTAGGTCAATATTTGACCTTGACCTCGGGTGACCCGAGGTAAAGACCGTTTTCTGGCCTAGGTAGGTCATGTTGCATATCATTCAAAACGTCTCAACGAGAGCATTTCGTTGGTGTTATAATTTTGCATAACATTTGGTTTTATACCACATTGATGTTCGCTATATAATTTACTGCGGGATAATACACGGCTGTGTTAGTGAAAATGGTCGCACAAATGTTTGGGATATATCCGCCGCGTCCAGCACCGCCATATTTCCGAATATTCCGAGACGATTCGCAAGAGACATGATAGAAAGGCACGATACTCAAGATCGGGTCTTTATTGTAGTGGATAGGTACGGGAACGACCCATTCCATTACAGCAAACGATATGTATGTGTTCCATGCTCATATAGAACAACACTCGAGACATGCGAAACGCTTCTAAATTATTTCTTGGATATGGAAGACATCTCTTGGCATCGGACCCCACTAGCTCTGTAGCAAAATTTGCCCATATGTATTTCATTTATTATGTAGTCAGTCATTGCATTCCCGCCTAACAATTTCAATGCAAGACAAAATCAAGTAGCTATGCAAAGGTGTTGTATGTAAAAGTAGCTATGTAAAAGTGGACAATTTACCACATTTTACTTGACGTGACCTGACCAGGTCAAATATTAGGTATGTGACCTTAGATCGAGGGTGCTAAGTGACCTAGCATCATTCGACACATATTTTTGGCGCATTGAGGGGACAAACCGATTGGCGTTGGTTTGATCGCTCCAGTCCAATACTGTGAGAAATAATTTGCAGTTATGGCGATGACCTAAGATGACCTTGCAGAGGTCATATAGTAAATGATTGACTCGCATATTCATAAACGACCTCAAAGTGCATGAGATTTACAGAGGACAATCGAGGCCAACTACGTACTCAAGCAGGAATACTTTTTACTCCGAAACTATGACCTCAGGTCATGGTCATGGGGTAGACTAGGGAGGTCATGTAATGTATCAATCGATACGTCTTGGCGATACAAGCACAATGACGGTAATTTCAGCCTTCTAGCTCAATGCAGTGCGATATAATACACAGAAATGTGCTAGTGATCTCAGGTGACCTCAGATGACCTTGGTAAGGTCACTGAGCAAAAATGTCAGCGGTAACATTGAGAATAGCTTGCAACTACACGCCATAACCGTTGGAGGTTATTCCGAGAGCAAATATGTAACCAGGAAACATTTGTATATTTTACCATGGGCCTATAATGGGGGAAGCCATGGCCGCGACCTGACCTCAGGTCAATGCTACGACAAAACCGTGACATACATATTATAGTCCCTGATAAGATCATGACGTGATATAAGTTTGAAATCAATCGCCCAATTATTGTGGAAGTGATGCCACCTGGAACTCTGAGGGATGTTGGGTCACTTCGCCTGACTTGGTGACCTGACTTGAGATGACCCAGGGTCAACAATTTCTGAGGATATGCGGAAAAGACCAATGAGCAGCCATGCGAGGTTTGGCCTTGCTAACCCGATTAGTATGGCGGCAAAGTAGGAAAAACCGCAGGGTGCAGATATCTGCCCCCCCCGACGTGCGCGGGTTAAACAAAAATTGAAAGAGGCCACTAAAACTCGGTATTGCCAGGGACAACGCTGATCTGAAGGTCCTCGAATCTCTACATATACGTAATCTACGGCCGCAACTAAACACGCAAACGATGTCTTGGTATATCACATAAATTATACATAAACATGCATTGTATATAGTATGAATTACGCGTTATGTTGGATATATGTCTATATATGTGCGTGAGTGTATGTATCGATATGTATATGTACACATGGCTCGGGCTTCCTCAGAGTATTCGTTCTTGACATAGTTCGTTTCTTGTTTGGAGTTTCTGCGAGTGTCTGCTCCACTGAGGAGGCTTTTCTGCATTCCACGTGTCTTTTTGCACGCTTTTTCTCGCGTGCCTTTTTCAATTATTTAAGCTGGAGCTTTTTTCATCACTCTCGACGATGGCTCCTGGTCGAAACGTTGAGTAATAAAATATAATCTTTATCGTTACTTTTGATATAAACTCAGCACCTCCTGGTATATTGAAGGTCGTATATTTTCTTTACACGTAATGTCTAAAACCCAGGAGCATCTGAGAGTCATTCTTCGTTGCATTATTCAAGGATTACCCATTATCGAGTACGTACACAACTGCACAGCGCCTTTCGACTTGTTTAGTTAACTATGTACCTGATGTGGATATTTTGATTGATTGATTCATTGATATGTACCTCCATATCAATGAATCTCCATATTATCTGGATAAATATAAGACAAAGACCTTACGTTTGTTGAGTGATTGCACCACAAATTTGCGAGATTGAACGATAAGTCTCCCCAGGACGATATCGCACCGTCCATTCAGAGCGCCAACGTGACATTTTCATGCGACTTGTCTCAAGGTGTCCCTCTCGAGCGCCATGACGCCGTATCAGGAAATCTACTTATTTTGTTTGTCCGCTCAGGGCGCCAAAAGTGCAAATTCCACACGATTTTCGGGGATGGGGATTTTAAATAAACTGCACCATGGACGTTTAATGTAAGGAGCATTTAGCACAATGTTGTGTGATAGAAATCCCTCATGCAGGTATGACTGATTGCACTATTTACGTACGATGTAGCGTGGTATTTATACTGTTAAAATTATCAAATTGCGGAGTGCCATTTTGTTCGTCTTGAGCGCCAAAATCCGATTTCGTTGTGTTCTTGTTCCCAATTGAACTCCTTTGACGCTGGAAGTGGACTTGGCGGTTACAGGTAGCGAAAAGAACAGACACGCCCTTGGGAATATCAAGACTTATATAATTTCCCAGCACAGATACGATTACGACGCGACCGTCATCGTGCGACCAACCGACGTATAATTAACGATACTATCGCCCAATGCAATGTTTTTTTTTAACAAGGCAGTGCAACGAGAGAAACTGGTCAGGTAGTCATCGCGAAATTTTGGATAGTTTTGTTTACATCTTCGGCGGTAAGGTGGCGGTCCAAACATTTTGGGCAGGATGGTGAAATTGATATCTGTCAACAGCTAATTAACGGCTTTATCACCCCATGCCATGTTTTTTTTTAACATGGCAACAACGCGCCAGAAAACGAGTCAGATGTTCCCAGTTGGAACATGGAATAATGGCCGTGTTCAACTTCAGCAGTAAAATGACGGCCCAGAAACCGAGTGAATGTGGATGACACAGTTGAAATAAAAGGTAGTGGCATACACTACTTATCTGAAACATAGTTTTTTTTTCATCAACGCCTTGGATTGCGTAGGTTATTTTCTTCTATAAATACATGTGTGCATGTATAAGCGCATCTTGGTTTACGCTTTGTCCGATGCGTGGCACTAGTGTCGCCAACCAGTCAAATGTCCGGGAATAATGCGTATCGTCAGATCACAGAGCTATGGCGTCATAAAGGGGACCTTCGACCAGTTTTGAACGAAATCGCGGATTATCGCATCTTGAAGTTGCATTGGGACATAGAACGACAACTTGTACTTGAGCAAGCGGAGCGGCCTGTGATGTACAGGATCCCGCCGAAGCTCTGAGCTTGCTTTTCCCGCATTGCTTGCTAAAAAATACCTGGCACATAAATGAAGGTGGTGAAAGACTGGCTACCCGGAAGCGACACCTCCACTCCTGTTTAGCATGGGCTGAGGCTCTTTCACACGAAAATCTCCACCGCCACATATTTGCTCCCGGCTCGGCTCATATGACAGGGAACTATGGATGTGTCACACCACGTGAAAGCTCACAGTGTTGGTTACCACTTTGGTACAATTTCGGTGCGATCGAGTCAATGTGCTGCACGTGAGCCACACCGATACGATGAGAGAACGGGTTGCGCCGAAATCATCTGTCGTCAATTAGTTTAACGTGTGAAACGGGAATGTTAACGTGCGAATATAATCAATTTTATGGAGCCGAATCGGCTTGGTTTCAACCGGCATAGCTCGCAAACCAATGGACCGATCCACACCAAACCGACACCGCGGTGTAGCCAGGACAACCTCCAAGCGCGGCAGCGCAAACATTTTTGCCGCACGTGGCAGCCAAGCTACCGTGGGAAGGATTCTATATCCATGAATATATCTCATGCTGTATGGAGAGATATACAGCTGTGTTATATGAAATACAGAAATTAAATTGGAAAAGGGCAGGGAAAATCAGTTCAAATGAGGTATTCTTATGTCAGGTCAGGTCCTGTTAGGTTAGGTTAGGTTGGGTTGTATTGGATTGGGTTTGGTTTGGTTTGGTTGGGTTGGGTTGGGTTAGATTAGGTTCGGTTAGTGCAGATTAGTTAATTTCGTGTTACCTCGGTTCAGATCGGCTGGGCTACACGATCTATACGTAAGCTATGCATACTTTTACCATCAATCGCTCGTGCTGCCACGTCAGCCAAACTATCGTGAGAAGAATTTGCTGGTGAATGTAACTTACGCTGCGTACCGGGAATTGCAGCTGTGCTATAGGGAGTATGGAAATGAAGGTAGGGAAGAGCAGAGAAGGGCAGATCAAATGAGGTTTGCTTAGGCCAGGCCAGGTCATGTTCGGTTAGGATAGGTTAGGTTGGGTTGGGTTAGGTTATGTTAGGTTAGGCTAGGTTATGTTGGGTTAGGCTGGGTTAGGTTAGTGTAGGGTAGCTTATTTTCGGCTACCTCGGTTAATATTCGCTCGGGTAGGGGACACGGGAGGGTGTAATATCCACGGTATATGCGTTCACTATGCATTGAGGTACTTTTACGATTTTGAACACACCAACATGGTAGTGGGGTTGGTGTGCATTTAGTTTAGGCGGAGACAGAGTAACACGGTGGCATAACGTAACATGGCTTGCTGTAGAGGTGGCGATTTGTTGCGGTTGTTCCGGTGGCTCTACTACTTTTATAACATTTTCTGTTTGGTTGAACGTCGTGTCGTCCCTTGTTGATTTCAGTATTGTTTGCGATAAACCTTATCATTTTTGTGCCTTGTAATTAGCTTCTGATCATTAACATCATGATATAGGATAAACGTTGGTCTTATATATATATATATATATATATATATATATATATATATATATATATATATATATATATATATATATATATATATATATATATATATATATATATATATATATATATATAAGACCAACGTTTATCCTATATCATGATGTTAATGATCAGAAGTAATAACAAGGAAAAAAAAAAAAGGTTTCGCAACAATACTGAAATCACAGGACGACACACGTTACCAACAGAAAATGTTATAAAAGTGTGAGCCACCGAACAACCGCAACAAATCGCCCCTCGCAGCCATGTTACGTTTGCCCTGTTACTCTTCTATATATATATATATATATATATATATATATATATATATATATATATATATATATTGTTGATATTGTTGTGGTATGCCATAATGGTATCACCTGATTCAGCTTCAACACGATGCAAAAAAACTTAAGTAAAAATAATCATGGAACAAATCAAATGGAGAACCTTTTCCATAGAGAATACGATGCCCGGAGGAGAGATCTCGTCAGGGGAGGCATCTGCCGACCCTGCGGATGCGAAAGTTCTGGGTATTCGCCGCTAGTCGTGCCAATGCTTCTTTCCAGGTCCGATGCTTCCACCCACGATAAGTAGTACCACAGTAGGATGGAAAGCGAAACGCATTATGACGTCCATGGATAAGTCATTGTAAACATGGCAAGCGTAACAGAGGAAGGCAAAAGAACGAGTTAACGAGTCACCCAGGTTCCTAAGCCTGGGTGGTGTTCGAGGGTAGGAATTCCATAGGATTTCGTGTGCAATCTGGAATGTATCCTGTGCAGGCAGAGTCCTGCGGACCAGCAAAATTGCATGTGATGGTACTGGTGATGATGGTGCGTAAATTGCAACATGGACCTGGGGACCAGTAAAATTACACAAGATGACATTGGTGATGATGGTGCGTAAATTGCAACATGGACCTGGGGACCAGTAAAATTACACATGATGACACTGGTGATGATGGTGCGTAAATTGCAACAGACGCACGTACAGCGGAGTTCCCGACAATATGGGAGCCTCGGAAAAAGCTATTGAGGAACTGAATTGGTTGCTTAAAAACCTTCAGGTGCAAATACTCTGCGTTGAAATCCAACATTATTGGGACTCGAAGAACAATGGACAGCCCGATCACCCCCCCTCCCCTCGCCAAGAGATAGCAAAATCCACCTATGGTGGGTCGATCTCGTTCGGAAGCTGGGCCACTCCGTAGTTCTTCTGAACCCCATTTTATTTCGGATTTTAGTATATTAGCACAAAGAGCTTACCTTCTATTTTTGTGGTCACCAATTCTGGCATTGCCAGCTAGAGGAATATATCCCTTTCTCAAGGGAACACGGTTGAGAAAGAAAAACGACGAAGTCGCAATTCTGCTTTCCTTTCTGGACCGATTCTGCTGACACGAAACGGGCGCCCATTTGTTGATATTTTTAACCCTCTTTCCGGTCTTCCCGGTCAGATCCTCACACTTCGTTTCGGAGGGGGCATTATATGCCTCCCTCTAATCTCCAAACTAAGCGTCACACGAAAACAAAAGAGGTGTCATGGGAAAGCGGTTGACGAATATGGGCTAAAACCACCCAATAATTTGTACCCCCCCTCCCCCAAAAGTGACATTACTAGGGGGCTTATGTGGTCACGACTACTGTCATGTTTTGGCTCTGGAGATTTCATTTTTTGGAAGAATTTCAAGAATTAAGAATCAAAGAAGAACGGTCATGGTCCCTAAATGCTTGCCCATCCAACAGTACACTTTTTTCTTTCTTTTTTGTCGTTTTCGATTATTTTAAAGTCCACTTTTCTAATGGGTAGAGCGCACGAAGAAACATTGTAAAGTAAATTTATCCCCATAAAAAGTGCTCAATTTTGACAGAATCTTCGATTTTAGCCCTATTGAGCAAATATGCAAAACACGTCATAAAAACGCAAAACGCAAATATTCCTCCGGTGCATCTTGTTGCGTCCATAAACATAAGTAAACGCTGATAGTTCATTCAAATATCCTTAGCCGTTAAAGCGGTACTAGTGTAGCTTTTTTTTTGGAGGTTACTTGACTTGACCCGGACAAATCCGGTGTCCGTGGATGACCTGACCTAAAAAATGTTCACACCAGATGTGAAATTGATGTGGAAAAAGGTATGCCAAATTACTTCGCGCTGCCGCACACTGCGCAGTGTATACCACGCCGCGCCGGCCTTGTATACAATGCGCAGTGTATACCACGCCGCGCTAGCCTGGTATACACTGCGCTGCATTTCAAGTAATAACCAAGTCCTTTTTGTAATTCCTGAACATGTGGTAGCGCGATTATTTACAGTCTAGCACAGTTTGTTTCTCCATGTGCGAAATTTGGAATGTCAAGGGGAACATTTCGAGAGTACCTTTTTAGTAATCTTTTCGACTTTGGCATGCTGATATTTCAAATGTTTGCATCGATATTTTACTATTTCGATTAAATATTGAAACAAAACTACGACCGAGCATGTGAATTACCAGCTCATTGTCTCTCGCTTTCCGTTTACAGACATCACATATTTTCAATTGTTCGGTTTCCATGGCAACTTGCGTGCACCGATCAACTTTTGTCAAAATGGGCAGACATGCTGTCACGACTTCACACAGGATTACTTAGCATGACCAGGGGGGTCCACCAGCCGTGGCGCCGCCAAGCGGCAAAACCGTGAACTAGCCTGGAGGGCAGAATGCATTGAGGGCTATGGGGAAAAACCACGTTAAGCCCAATATCTCATGAAGTATTTGGGGTAGCGCAGAACTAATGGCAGATTTGGAAAGGGCTTTACGAGACTCACCATATTCACATGGAAAAATACATATACAGGGAATACTGGAATAACGCGTGCATGATCTAACGCATGCTTTGACCCTTGGCTTTGACTGTGGCGGGCCGCGGCGGTGTCCAGGCGCGTCCAGCTGCTGACGGCTTTCGGTGGTAGGCGGAGCCTATTTTGGCCGCTGAGCCGCAGCGACCGCAGGTTCCGCGAACAGGGCTTTATTTCAGCAAATGAAAGCGTTGTGCTATGCTTTTGGCTAAAATTATTTCTTGAGGTTCCTATACTTTTGTAAACTTCAATGTATTGTAATTTTCTGCGAAATATAATTCAATAGCACAAAAGACTGAATATTCACCCACGAACATTGCTGTTTTTTTCAAGCAAATGATGCTAGCGCTAGCATTACCTGTCCAATCACTACCTGTCTCCAGTTGTTGGTCTGAAGGTCAGGCCAAGGTTATGCCAGCGTCTGGTGGGCCTACCTTATGAAATAGCCTTGAGCATGACCTTATAGTTCTTGTCTGGCAAAGGTGATGGTGTGACAAAGGCATACTTCATCAAGGGACACCTATTTCAAGTTCCATGGATATTTATCGACACGTTTTCAAGTTATCGCGAATATTCGACAGGGAGAAGATTTTACCCCAACCCATTGGGCAGTGCCACTGGGCAGCAGTGGGTTAACATATCGATATCACATACCGTGTCTATGCCACTGGATACATACCGAAATCCGAGGCTCCTGCAGATCACTGTGGCCTCAGGGTGTCTCCAGTTGTCATCGCACACGTAGCCCCAGCTAACAGCACCAGCTTTCCTTAGCTGCACGTTGCCGTTGGTGCCGCACGACGACAGCCGGTACTCGTCTGAAAAAAATACGCCGCACACATCGAAACGTGTTACCATCGTCCGGCTCTAGGCATGAATGGTAGTCAGTCCGCCGTGACGGAGTGACGCGGGAGCACGCCACGCCAGCATATCAGCCCGGTAGTGCGCCCTGGGGAGAGATTTAACAGTTGAACCTGGTTCTCACCGCCACCGGACCGGAAACAAAGTGAGGACCGGCCATCGAACCGCACAATGTTCAGCAGGCTTTGCATCGGTGCGGCCGACAGACCGACTGGTCTCTGACGTCACGTGCTCATGCACAATGCTCGCTCATTACCAACGCTCAAAAGAATCAATGCCATGCAAATGCAATGTTTTGGTTGACCTCCTAGTGGCCACACAACACTGGTATCCACCATCAGAATTTGGATGCGGTATCAAGCTCCTTTTAAGGGAAGAGAGAAATGTGACCAAGTATTTTAGATACTTGTATTTTAATTCAGATAGGGCATTTCAGGTAAAAAAATGTAAGAACACACTTATAAAAAGGACAATGACAAAATGAAATAAAATAAAATGAATTGAAGTAAAAAAGAACTCAAGTACTTTTTTTTTAAACAGGTTTGGCTATTAAGTTGAAAAAATGTGAAAAATGTCCATTATGTTTCCATTTTTTCAATTTATTGTCCCATATATGGGAGGTTAGGCTGGGCTAGGTTAGGTTAGGTTACGTTGCATTTATCATTCTTTTCTTAAATTATTTTATGCTATGTTACCTAATTCAAAGTCCTTCTTTGGTGTTATTTTTGCCTGCAAACTGAAAAGTAAACGTTTGCACAGGAAATGGGTGGCCACATCATGTTGGCCACATCCAAAAACATTGCATTGGAAAAAGAAAGTCCAAGAATTTATGAAATACCTTAAAGCACAAATTTACCTTTTTAATACTAATACTAGCCTAACATTTGGATACAAATTTTAAGGAATTATTTTCAAACAATTCAAAAACATTTGTAAAATTGTGAAACTTAAAATAGAAGTACCCAAACCTAGCCTAATCTCCTTTGCTTTATGGTGGAAAAAAACATGGGATGGATTTATCTTGTACCCAAACTAAACTTCATCAACAACATACTTCAGAGAAAATCTGGACTGTTCATTTAATTCGTTGATTTGGATTGACAGGCTCCTGTATAATTTGGTGCCATCAATTTAACATCAATAATTGAATGACTTAGCATTCGGAGTAAACAGATCCATGGAGGCGATGTGGTTAAATTAGATATTCCCAACATAAATAATTCCGCAAGGCTTCCACATTTGCATGATTTCCACATTGCATTCAGTGCCAGGCAAATATAGAAATTATGATGTCATCAGGGGTCCGAACGTCCTGGTTCGGACCAGGATTAGCCCTGCTAATGCTAATTTGTCATTTCCATATTATATCTGTACACAGTTCAACCAATCATAACAATAACTCACCCCATCACTTTCCTCACCTGCTTAGGCATAGTAGCAGATCAATGCAATGCTAGCAGCTTTCTGAGAGGCCAGCCTTGCATGAGCACTGAACCCATAATCTCCCACACTCCACCACAGCATGCAGCGCATGGGGCTTCTCGCGTGGGTGGCTGGATTTTATGCACTGCCTCCACCATAACCTTGCTTTGTTCTTTCCCAATCGTACCACAAGAAATAATGTGTCCCTGCATCTAGTACAGCTTCGCCCTCGATGGCACCAGACTTGTGCTCGACTCAAATTTTTTGAGTCGACTCACATTTGACTCATAGATCTTGAGATCCGATTCAACTCATGATTCAGAGCAGGTCAAAATTATTTGATTCGACTCAATTCAGACTCAGAGCTCACAGAGATCCGATTCAACTCACGACTCAAACATAAATTTGAATCGATTCAGATCCAACTCAATGGTATCAGACTCATAAGCCATATGACTTGGTGTGCACTGCAAACATACTATTTATATATATATATATATATACATCTAAAATGAAATATTATATATATATTTATATATATATATATATATATATATATATATATATATATATGTAGTATATATATATATATATATATATATATATATATATATATATATATATATATATATATATAATGTGAGGTGAAAACAAAGTTATAGCAAAAATAATTTATTCGATAGACAGTTTGATGTCAACTTATCTTCATCTGTGTCTAATTAAAGAAGGGAGTCAGTATTTATTTACACACTAACGAAGATGCTCCAACATCGAAACATCTGTTGAATATATTATTTTTGCTATAACTTTGTTTCCACCTCCCATTATTTATCATTCGTCATGCACTGTAATGCTTGATATATAGGATAAATATACAGATAAATGCACGTGCATGTGCATAAAGTAATTGACTCAAACACATTAACGAGATGAATGGTTGTCAATGCATATGCAAAGCAATGAGTGCATAATACTTCAATCCACATCAGCATGATATAAAGACATAAAGACATAAAAGATCAGTGCAATTATGAGCCTCAAGGGCCCTTCTTGGTTGCACTTTGTACACTGAACCAGTTGCCCACCAAATCTGTCTATCAACCCTCCCTGGAATACAGAAAAACAAGCCCCCTATTTTATAATGATTGTCTATGCCGTTTTTAAAGATGTTCAATGTGTTGCTACTGACAATTGTTCCTGGCAGCTGGTTCCAGTGTTCTACTACCCTGTTGGTGAAGAAAGACTGTCTTAACCTTGTCCTGCTGTGATTAACTTTAATTTTGAATTGATGACCTCTAATTGCATCATTTCTGTTAAATTCAAACATTTCCCTGAGATATCCCTGTTCCTGACCATGAACAAATTTAAAAACCTCGATGAGATCTCCTCTCAGCCTTCTATATCTAATTCTTTTTCTACGCTATCTTGCATATTTTATGGCAATATACGGTACTTTGACGTATTCTAATTGAAAGACCTATTCTTTAGCTTCATCAAAGGGTATCCTAAATGACCCAGTGATAATCGTCCTGCCTAACAATGCATCATTTCCGGCAGGCTCACCATCAAGTGCCTCCAAAATCAAGGACTTGTTCCTGATATTGGTAGGCTCCCTCTACCATCCATTTTACATGTTCAAGTTGTCACCCTCGTTCAAGAGCGGAAGAAAGGACAGTCAGGGGGCGCTAAGTGCTCCATAGCTTCTTCTCCCCAGTAGCAGGAGAGTTTCAGTCGAGTTGCAAGTTTCAGGAGGGTATTCCTAGATCACAATGGTGTTGTACATAAATGTTCAATTATGCATGTATCATCAACAATCCATGCAAGATTCATCAAGGAAGAATGCATCATGCCCTGGGTCTAGCTGGCCTGGAAAGAACTGTTTTCAACAACTGATGTATGTCAATGTAGGTAGGTACCCAGCCAGCATTCCCAAATGGGACCCATATTGGATCTATTTGGGTTATCTGGGATAGCCCATATATGGGATGCAAGTGGGCAACTAGCTGGGTTCCATCTGGGTCCCATATGGGATGCCCAGATATCGCGCCCAATTCTGCCTACCTGCGAGTGGGTAGGAATAGCCCTATTTTTTTGCTTATTCTTCATCTGATAAAAAAAAAATGATGGCTAATCATTAAAATAATATCAACTATGTGATGGGATGCATGTGGGCTACATGTGGGGTAACTGGGCAAGGCGATTCTCTTCAATGAGCATTTATGTGACAAGCCTTGTTAGTATTGGGGCCGGTATGACACTTCTTATGGCCAATGGCATAGAAGAATGTATTAAAATGCACATATTTAGTTCAAATCAAGAAGACCATATTATTTATGCATGATTTAAATCGGCGTAATGCCAGCATTAGAAAAGACAGCCAACACTATCTTCTAGCACCTCTTCAATCGTATATTAATATACTTCTGATTTTATGCTTTCGGCACTTCACACATATTTTAAGTCAGAAAACAAGATTCTGTGCACAAGAGAATTCGAACTTATAAGTAGCTAAACAATAATGCAATAGAAATAAATGACAGCGTACCGATAGCGCACACTATTCGATCCAGCTCCTGCCACCTGATTACGTCACGAGGGTCGGATTCGAAAGGAAGGTAATGTGTGGAACGGTTGCTCACTAGCGCGTGTAGTTTTATTTATTCGTTGTATTGTTTTTTTATATAAATAATTTACTCCCCATCTGTGAAACGCTCCTGATATGTACGTGTAACCTAGTATGCACATCAAATTCGCTCTGGTATGCATATAATGTTATACTAATGTGGCGCAGCTGTAGCATGTATATCTAGACTGTTATTTGAGTAAGATTGGTATTATTGTGCTTTAAGGTGGTTACAAGACAAGTTTTTACACATATTTTCCTGGATAAAGTAAAGAAATGGGTTAGGTTAGGTTAGTTTAGGCTTTTTAAGTTGGAAATTTTTTTAAATAAAAATAAAATCAGAAAAAAAGAAAATGATTTTTTCTTAAAAAGCAACTTAGGTTAGGTTATGTTTGGTTAGGTTTTTAAATTTAGAAGTTTCAGAAAGTAAATTTTGACAGGTATTTTCCATATATACCTATGCCATATAAATGACAGGTATATTCCATGAAACTCATTAGATAATAATATGCATTGAGGCATTCTTGGTTAATATATTTTCTTTGTAAAGCAACCAGTAAATATTTTTGTCATGACCTGAATGGTTAATTGGACAATGGTAAAAGGTATGCATGCATGGGTGGTGTGCATGCATCCATAGGATTGCATGGTTGCATTTTGTGACTTAGCTCAAAAGTATGATATGATTGATCAGATGTTTACTGGTGCAAATATATGGATTGTCCTCCAAGCACAGTCAATTGATCCCTGGTTAATTCATCTTGTATGGGTTATGGTGGATTTTAATATTTATTTTCATTACCAGATTCAGTGGAATTGGTACGGATGTTTATGTATGTTCTGGAATATGTTCGGGAAACTAAAGAAATATGTGGACGAATGCTGCAAACCATCATACATGCCCAGAAAGGATTGCTACCAGATGCCCACCTGCCTGAAAAGATGTAATTCCCCATAGTCAACATCAACATATTCAATGACATGATTGCAAAGCTTCAAGATTCTGCTTTTGCTGATGGTGTAGTCAGTGCTGAACTACACCATGGGTATTGTGATGGATATGTTGCGGGTCATTGTTTTTCTTCTTTGTTTAGTCTTTATGACGTATATTATTTCATGAATTAGGAATGCAGATGCAGGACGTAATTAACATGTCAGGACTCAGGAGCCATATCGGTGGACATGTCCTAAAAGTGTTAACATTTGCCAGTTCCTCTAAATTTGACTGCACGAAATTGGTATGTGGTACTAGATTACATCTTACTTCATTTAAATTATCATCGGATACATTGGTCTCGTTAGTTACTTGGGCCTTAGGGTGCCTGGATCAAATTTGATCATTTGCATACATTGGTCTCTAAGTGGATACGACCCAAGATACATGTATGGCATGTGTTGTAGGTGTATGTGTGTGGGAGCCTTCTTGGTTGGCATTGTTTGTTCATTGCTTTACAAATGCTATGCTATAGCTGTCTGCCTTACATGGATGCCAAAATATCAGTGTTGCGTCGAAAACCTGTAATGGTCATTGTTTCACTTTGTTTATAGGTCCTGCATCTTGGAGACTGGCGGCGCCACTCTGGACCAGGTGGTGAGGCGTATCATGAACACCATCCTCTCCAACCGCTTCAGCGCTATCATGAACGTCTGGTGGCAATTTGGGAAGGAGGCATTTGAAACATCAAGGATGACAGAGGTCATGAATGGTGAGTGCAAACATTTAATTTTGTTTTTATTTTTCATGATGTTTCCTGTACATATAATTTGCTATCCTTCTTTCTTGATATCTCTAGTCTTCTTTAGTCTTTTAGATATGGTCATATGTGTGTTTAAATTTCTACATCATGCCTCTCTATTGTAGTATCTGTCCATTACTCAATGCCTGCAACAAAACAATTCAATACCTATAACAATGAAAATTGAGCCATGATTTGTAAATTGCCACCCCGGTAGCTCAGTTGGTTAGAGTGCTGGTTTCCCCTTTTCTGGCAAAGCAGGGTTTGAGTCGCTTCACGTGCTCGCATCTAGCCCCAAGGCTGGGAGAGTTAGTTGACAACTGGCCCGATAAGGTTGGGGATGGGCTACCGGGGTGGCCGTAATCGGGCATTGACGACACGTTAAACTGTCGGTCAAAATTCTGCTGTTTGTAATTCATGGATTGGGTGGTGGGGCCAAGGTTCACACAACAAGCTCTGCTTAGCAATAGAACCCTGGCTTGTAAGGTCACCCCAACAAGAATTCATACTAAATTTATATATGAAAAGATTCCAAGTGGCTGGCAAGGCTAGGTATATGAGCAGCGTAGGACTCCGGTTTTTAACCAGTTGGTGTCTATATCGAATTGTCGTTAAGTACTGTCAACGCATTGCGTTGTTTGAGACCTCAACTTTGGGGATAAAAGTTTATGTGACGCTATTGTGCCTGCCTTGTGCTCTACAGGAGCGGGGAAGAGAACTGGAGCTGCCAGCGCTACATCCCGCAAGGATGTCGAACGTGCCATTGGGAAATGGTTCACGGGGGCCGAGAGCAGCGCCGAGACAGCACCCGTGATCGTGCGGCACCCGCCCAGTAGGAACCGAGTGTGGGCGTGCACATTGTATCACTGCGTCGGAGCCTTGTTCAGTCATCAGAGGTGTTGAGCTGATAAATATATCAGTTGGATGTATGTGCGATGTGTGAAAGGTGACTGGTGCATTCAGATGATGTTACGAATACTCCACGCACAGCCAACGATTTATCAATCCTGACTATTACTACACGACTAAGTGATCATTTATTACTGAATCGCTAAAAAATAACTTGCTATGGGTGACTTTACGCCTACCATACTAAGTAGAGCTTGTTGCGTGAACACCGGCCCTGCTATCCGATGGACCAGTTGCCGCGTTTCCACCCTTATCGAGCCAGTTGTCGGCAGACCATAGATTCGTGCATCTAGCCCAAAGCTCGTCTCACCAGAGAGGAATGCCATGTCCGCGCTCTTACCAACATAACTAAACATGTACGTACACGGTCGCCACCGACGAGGTAGTTTAAGCATCGGTTAGCGCGTCGTCCATATAGTGCATTCGTCCGTAGCCATCATATGATGGCTATGGACGAAGAACGCAATGGATGAAATTCACTCATAAATTCTGCAGCATTAGCAGATCCAAGGAGTGGGAGGCAATGCTCTCTTCCTTTTCCAATACATGCTGTGTACTGCCCATATCGAGCCCATGGATGGCCCATATAGGGGCATGCCCACATGAATCCCACATCTAGCCCATATGGGCTGCCCATCTGGGACCCAGATGGATCCCACGACAAACCCATATGGGGCCCATGTGGGTTGCCCATGTGAGGCCCATTTGGGACCCATTTGGGACCTACTTGGGAATGCTGGCTGGATAGGTACATGTTTGGAAAAATAGGCTGATCCTAGATTTTGGGGATCCTGAACATTATCCTTTCCAGAAAATTATTTGTTGTTTTTTCATCTGGAAGTTGAATTTCATAAGTTATTAACTTTTGACAACGAACTGCTGTGATCAAGTAAAAGTGCTAAAAATTCACTGAAATGGGTGCAAGTTGAATTACCATGCATAAGGTTTGAAGAAAAATATTCTCCATACTGGATGACTACAAAATATTCCTCTCCACACGCCGGATTACAATGCACAAATCCGACCTTGTCTATGCATGATAATAAAATGTGTCGGAACAAATGCTCACTGGAAAGAATGGGACAAGATTATAACTCACCTGGTGAGCGGAATACAAATATATTTGCTAGGAAGCAAATTAAAGTGACCATTGCGTATGATTTGAGAAAAGTTCTGCAACCAAATTTCTACCATATAAAAAACTTCGAATGACGTCATGCGGGCTTGAAGGAAAAT
Source organism: Ashinkailepas kermadecensis (assembly GCA_034440615.1). Classification (NCBI taxonomy): domain Eukaryota; kingdom Metazoa; phylum Arthropoda; class Thecostraca; family Neolepadidae; genus Ashinkailepas; species Ashinkailepas kermadecensis. Next base: position 197,067 of record JAOTOM010004012.1, read on the forward strand.
TTTGATCTACCTTCTAGTAAAGGTACCTTGGGTTTGTTATTTGTCACATGCACAGGTTTGTTATTTGTCACACAAACCAACGCAATTTATTCAGTGCAAATGCCTGTTCCAGTGCATGGTCGTTTCAGTTCCCTATTATTTTTCACAATCACATCCCATTTCTGTGTTGTGATCCTGGCCCTAGAATTGACTCTTGCATGATACTGATTGTGAATACCAAGCTTAGCATTAATACTTATTTGTAGTTACTGTTCTCCGTTTTTGGTAAATAACTTAAGTAGACCTCATTCTTTACTCACTGGCAGCTGATAAGTTGACAATTGTAATGCTAAGCATGAATAATTATACTGTGTTTTTACTCCTTACCTTGTGTCATGGCATACTATTTACAAAGATACATGCTTTATATCATTTGTTCATAACTTGCATTTGAGTCACAAGACTCAAATGACTCATTGTGATTCAAATGATTGACTCGTGATTCAACTCATTGAAGAAAAAAAAGATGTGATGCAACTCGTGACTCAAGATATGTTTTGGGGAAAATAATCGATTCAACTCACGACTCATCCAAAAACGATTGATTCATGAGTCGATTCTCGATTCAACTCGAGTCGAGCACAAGTCTGGATGGCACAACGCTTTTTATCGCCGATTTACTTTTAGATTTGTGCAATTGATACTTTCGGTATGGTAGAATCCATCTGTGTTACTCTGAAGTAAGCTCAGACATTATCACGCAATACGGTACGCGTATTGTTTATCCTTCCCAGAGCCGCCATCTTTAAATTTGTGTACTGCCGTCTTGCGGCAGCTTGAACGGCGAATAACAGAGCCGGCATTTTGCTGCTTCAGGTGTGAATGGCATGTTAGCATTTACTTACTCGTTCGCTGGCGTTTTTGCTTTGCAGTTGCGACCTACGCTTGCGACGGTCTCGACTCCCGTTTGTTTCAGCCGTTCAGTTTTCGTCGATGTACGGCTTAAAGACTGTCTCGGACGGAAGGAGGAGACTTGAAGTGCGCGTCACGAACCGAGGTGTGGTTGATGGGGTGGTGGTGGGTTAGACTATTGTTCCTGCTCTGGCCGGATATGTCCCTGCCGGAAGGCGCTCGGCGGCAGCGGCAAGGGACGTTGCCAGATATCAAAACACAATTTGGCAGATGACTCCACGCCTGGTGCGTCGGGGGCGGTACCTACCCGGACCGAGCATAGACAGTAGTAGTTCCATGCCGTTAATGGTGGCAGGAACAGCCAGCCGTGCTGCTCGCCGCGCCCAGGGGGCGGGCTGAGTGGTCACCACTTGGCGACTCGTAACAATGCTAATAACCATTGCCCTTACGGGAATATACTATTCACGAACTACTCACAGTCTCCTTGCCGAACTGCGCATGGACATCGGCCATTCTGACAGGTGCCATAGAAGCAGGCTTGGCCATGTGAGCACGCCTGTCCTGCTGCTATCGTCACTGGAACAAACATAAACTCGTCAAAATGCGAAGCCAACATGCAACCAATATCGCCCACATTGAGATTCAAACTGTGTAGAAAGCAGCTACAGATGATTGATAATGTTCTCAACGGACGCTGGCCGCATGGAGTATTCAGTATTATCCGCTCATACCAAACCAGAGCCCGCTGATTACTCCGCTGTCATTTTTTTTGGCTCGACTGACTGCTTGTTACCGCAGTTCTTTATTTTTCATTTTCGTGGGGCGACACCCGTCGCTCTTTTCTCATTTCGTTCTCTTGTGGGGTGACACCCGTCGCCTCACTCGGTTTACATCGTCGTATTTCCGTTCCCTTTGTTCTGCGTGTTTATTTAGATTTCGTTCGGTAGGGTTTTTTCCCCATGATGGGGAAAAAAGGAAAGAGGACAATGACCCCAGCTCGCCACAGGACTCCGAGTCTGAGATTCCCCCACTGACCACAGCAGATGACCATTGCGTGACCCCGGACCTGGCCCCTGATGCCCAACTTCTCGACACAACCATTGATGACCCACGCCGGACAATTCCCCTTGATGACGCCATGGAAGCCCTTTGCGCCTCGCCGACCCCTGCTCGTTCAAAAACCACGAACCCGTCACGCAATCCGGACCAACCATCACTATCCACGCCGCTGACCCATGCTCGAACAAGACCACGCCCTCTCCACCTGAACCCATCGAACCCTACCTCGACAGTGTTGGCTCGTACGTAGTCGTTAAGCCTGTCGAGGAATCCGTTTCCTTCCGCCGTGTCAACGTTTTCTGGCCGACTAAACAACTCCTCGCCATCTGCTCCTTAGTCAACCCCGACATTGAAGCCCCAGCCAACAGAACCCTAGTTATCAAAACCCAATCCCGAGCCCAGACCAAAGCCCTCCTCCGTACCACCACATTTTGTGGAAAATCCGTTACCATCACTCTCCATTCAAACCGCATTACCACCAAGGGCACCGCCTTCGCGCCGGAGCTCCGCTTCATGCCTGAGGAAGATATTCAGGCGGACTCAGGCCGGAGGCGGTGACCCACGTCCGCCGCATCACGTCCTTTAAAGACGGCCAGAAACGTGACACGAGCCTCCTTGTCCCTACCTTTCATTCTACCACTCTTCCCAAAGCCCTCCTCGCCGGATACCTACGCTACCAAGTCCGTGCCTTTATTCCCAATCCTCTCCGCTGTTTTAATTGCCAGCGCTTCGGCCATGGCAGTAAAACTTGGCGCCAACCAGCCCGCGGCCCCAAGTGCGGCGAACCACCCCATCCTGATTCCACTTGCTCCAAGCCTGCCCACTGCCTGAACTGTAACACATCCGACCACATGACCACATCACCAATATGTCCAGTTTGTCGCAAGGAGAAGGAGGTCTGCGCAGTCAAAGTCACAACCGGGGTGTCCCACCCCCAGGCCCGGTGGTCCGTCGAGGCCACCTCCCCCTCCTCTCACCAAAACGTACGCACAGGCGACCAGCATTGCTCCCCCCCACCCCTCGCGTCAACACCACTTCTACTTCGATGCAAGCCGACATCATTCCCGGCTTAGCTCCACTTAAAAAACTCACACCACTGACCACACCGACACAAAACGTCGTGGCTCCCAACACAAAGACCACTCCTGCTCCACACACTCAGGCAAATTCCACAAGGAATGCCAGACCACGCAGCCATTCGGCTGCTGGGGAAATGCGTGCCACTTCGGTGGGCCGCCGATCAAGCCCGAAGCGACCCGTGCCGGCTGGCGGCCACGTGACCCGACCGACACATTCCAGCGGGCGGGCATCCCCGCGGCCGTGGCCGACCGCCGTGACCTTGCCAAGGTCACCGGTCGGTCCGACGGCTCGGGCGGGTCAACCGCCGCCGTACGCACCCAAACCACATGACCGCCTGAGATGCAATCGTGTCTGCGCCAGGCACCAAAAGGTGCCGACAAATATTAACTTTCCTTTCACAAATGTTTATATTTCTGCAATGGAACTGCCGTAGTTTAATCTCCAAATGAGCAGAAATGAAGGCTTTCTTTAGTTTACTCACTCCGATTCATATCGCACTACAGGAAACCCGATTCTTACCCACCGATACACATAATTTCAATATTTTCAATTACTCGCTGTACCGTAACGACGAGGTCAGTTGTCCTCATCGCAGTGGCGGTACAGCACTTTACATCAACAATGATTTTGCACATACACAAATTACACCTAATTCACCTTTGCAAGCAGTAGCTTGTACTCTACGTTTGCATGGTAGGAAAATAGATGTTCCGTTTATATTCCACCACACACAGACAACACACATTTTGGACACAATTAGAAAACCTTATAGCACATTTCAAGAACCCTTTCATATTACTCGGAGACTTTAATGCACATAGTCCAACCTGGGATAAAGCACGTACACATGGAGACACCCGCGGCCACATCATTGAATACATTTTAAACCGGCATAATTTTGTACTACTTAACACTGGAGAACCAACCTTTTTTCACCTTGGACATAATACAGAATCAGCTATTGATTTATCAATATGTGTAAGAGAGTTAGTTTTTGAGCGTCTTGATCCCATATAATTCAGCAATGCCCCTTCGTCATGGCGCGACAAATACCCGGCTCCGAGACCGGCGTCGCCTGTCTGTTGCCTACGTCAGCTGCCACCGCCCCAGCGAGGTCGCCGTTCGTTGGACATTGTACCTTCCCCTCCCTCTTTCCGGGCTAACACCCCGCCAGCGAGGCGCCAGCCCCGTGACCTCTAAACGACCGGCGCGTACCGCCGCCGTCGTTAATGCTAGATGTAACTGTGTTCACATAAAGTTATACGTTTGGCTGTCCCGTAACCGTAATTGATATAATCCCGTAAGCCTTGCGATTGTAAAAGTGTACCGTAAACGTAACGCATTGTCACCGCCACTAGAAATAGACTATTTCCCCTTCTAGAAGGCCGTCGACATGGATGTAAGGTCATGGTGTGCTTCTGCGGCCCTTGACCAATCCGTGAGCGGGGGTCTTCCGGCCGCTACCGCCCGTGCGCCCCAAGCCAGTTCAGCTTGAATACTCTTACAGGTCGGACCGCTGCTCCGCGTGCGCGCTTCCCAACTAAATTCAGCTTATAAATTCATAGGAAAGGCAGTATCACAGCTTACCTTCCGAGGAGAACGTACTGTACGGTGTCTGGAGTTCTCGCGTGATCGTGGAGTGCTGCAGTGCAATACAGGGCAGCAAAAGGTACTGGTACTATCGTGACTGGAGTTATCGCGAACAAGAGGTCGCTAGACTTTCGCGTGCCAATAAGGACTTTCCTACAAGTGATGCCGTGACCCGGATTTTTGGCAAAACATTTTTTGCAAACATTTTTTGCGAACATTTTTTGCGAACTTTTTTGCGAAACCTTTTTTGCAAAAGTTTTTGCGAAAATCTTTTTGCAAAACTTTTTGCGAAACTTTTTTTTCTTCGACCTTCTGCAAGCCCAACTAGACCAACACCAACTGGACCTTCAATCACGCCGTTTCAGCACGGACGAGCAAGAGAACGTCTTCCGCTTCATTTACGTAAGTCCGAGCAAAATCCATCATCCTTTTAAAAATACTAATTTTGGATTTTGACCACCTAAAACGGTTTTAAAAATTGCATAATTATGCTGTATACCTACCGTGTTCTGAATACTGTGTGTGGGAACTACTGTGTGAACATCGAGCCGAATTTGAAACATAGAAATCTCCACAAAGCGAGCAAATAATTTTGAAAAATATAGAGTAACTTAACGTAATTAAATATGACTGAGATTTCTACTGATAGATTGGCGGAGTGCTTCAACAAAATTCGCTTAGAGATGCGCGCACAAGGGATGACTCAGAATATTAAACCTTTTTCTGGAGAAGGTCATAATAAATTAATTGAATGGCTAAGGCATCTTGACCAAATTAACTTCAGCATGGATGACGAACAGATGCAGATTATTTGCATCAAAACTCTCACTGGACCTGCAGCCGAGTTCATGCAGCGCGTATTCGCGGAACAACCACTTATGACGTGGGCTCAAATAAAACAAGTCATGCGGGAAAGGTATTCGGACCTTTCGGACAACAAATGCGCTCAGGAGGGTTTGCGAAAACTACGTCAGATTCGCAATGAACTGGTGCAGAACTACGGGGAGAAATTAATCGCACTGGCACGGGAAGCTTACTCAGATGTCGAAAATCCCACGGTTCAGGAAACTCTCATTGATATTTTCAACAAAGGTGTCCAAAGTAGCTCATTGGCAAACAAGCTGTACAGACAGAACTTCCGGACCCTGGAGGAAGCCATCCAGTTTGCAGTAAAGGAACAGAAGGTAGACAGAGTAATTGAGGTATGCAGAGGCGTACAGAGGCAGGAGCCGATGGAAGTCGACTCAAATCAGCCAGACACAGGAGAGGACAAGGTGGAGAAATTGGAAAAACTTATTATGGCAATAGGCCAATCGGTGGAAAAATTAGCGGCAACCAAGCCAGAAACTCAGAAACCACCCAGGGAGAACCAACCCCAGCCTGGACCACGGGTGTTCCATCCCACCTACCCACGTTACCCACGTCCGCCACGAAACTACCCTTCAGGACCCCACTATGGACCACCTCAGTGGGAACCCACCAAGGACCACGACGAACCAGTGAACCAGAAGTATTTAGAGAAAACGTCCAAGGTAGATGGTGCTGTCCCTGAACGAGTGCAGCCTTTTAGGTCAGCCAAACGGGCCGAGGTCGGCCCTGACTACAGTCCCTGTGAGGATTGGCCCATGGATGTGTGCAGCCCACAGAGAACAAAGGATGATGAAACCGCTGAGTTGACAGAGTCCGTGCCTGGCTCGGTGCAGCCGCCGCCGGTCGAGTCTGACCGGCCAGAGAGATCACCTTTCACACAGTCTGCAGATGTAGCTGGGCCCCCACCGGTATCGAGTGACACTGAGACAGACGTTCCTCTGTCTGAACCCGTCCAGACAACCAAAAGGCCGTTGCCGTCGACCAGTGAGTCAGACGACGACGCCCCATTTCCGGAAACAGCGGAACGAAACCAAAGACCACTTCCCTCTTCGAGTGATTCAGAAGACAATTTACCCCTTTCAGAATTAGCAGAGCGCTTAAAACGACCCTTACCTGTGTCCAGTGATTCAGACCCTGAAACTTCACAATCGCAATTGGCGAAACGTCCGAAACCTCCAATTAGCGAATCGGAAGATGAAATTCCGCTTTCAGAATTAGCAAAACGCGTGCAGGACACGACTGAAAGCCCAGTGAGGCCAGTCCCTGAAAAACGACTTTTGGTGGAATCATCTGACGACGATCGTCCTCCATGCAAACTTCAAATTCACGATGACTCCGCTACTTCCACTGATTACGAGGCTGATGTCGACCGAGTCGACGTCACGCCTAATGTCAACGCCTTTGCAAGCTTTGTGGAGATGCAAAATGATTCAATGATGAAGCAGTTAAAATTACAAATGATGATGTTTAAATCGATGCTTACGTAACGGCTCAAGTAGATATGTCGTCGAAGCGTACTCGTGAGTCGCTTCATGTGGACATGTAACTGTCTTGTTGTGTAGACGCAGTGGCGCCACCAACGGTGACGAGTAACGCCACCTACCGGCCGGATTGCCGATGTGATGGACGTGGTGCGTGCAGCACCTTGTGATGGAACCCCATATGGGCATAATGATGTTGATGTGACGTTGTGACGTCGCCTATCCTGATGTCTAGTGTGACACAGGTCTTTGATTTTACAGAATGTCGGTGGTCGAAATCATCCCCCTCCTATTATTCCTTATACTCAAAACTACCTACGGAACTCTGTTCTTGCCACGTGGTGTACTGTACTCAATCCATGAGATATGGAAAGTGCACGTGCCTCTTCGTGTGTACGATGTGCCTACAACGCTGAGCGACTTGAACCACACGCTACATGTGTTCGAAAAACGTATAGGATTATTTCTCTTTGACCATCCGCAATTTCCGCACTCCGACAACGTGAAATCCCAGTTGACCGGAAGCTTGAAAACACTTAGGACTAATTTAGATAATACACTCCTGTCAGCCAACTCAATCAATCTGACCCATCATAGACAGAAGCGATCCGTCCTGCCCTTCGTTGGAAATGCCTTGTCATTTCTGTTCGGTACAGCTACCGACGCAGACCTTGAAGCCATCCTCAGCCGACTTGATACCATAGAAAACGATAAAGACAGCATAGTTCACATTCTCGGAGAAAATATATCGATCATGAACCATACCAGCGCGGAAGTACAAACGAATCGCGAGGCGATCAACCAGCTCCGTCGTTTGGTGAACAAGCTGGCCCATCAGGTCTCAATTATAGAACGTACCAAACTGCAATATCTTGAAATCTACATTTCACTTCAAACCCAAATCACTAAGGTGACTGAAAACGCTAGAGCCATCATTCAGCAAGCTAGCAATCAACTGTTGGAATTGCAGACGCAACTCAGCCTTCTGATTCATGGTATCCTGTCCCAATCACTGGTAAAACCAGCTCAACTGTTCAAGATACTTTCGAGCATCAGCAATGCCCTACCAAACGGCAAAGCTTTGCCCTACCGGACCAACGAACTCGAGGAGTATTACCGGATCATTCATACCTCCTTGACAGTCGTGAACTCCACATCCTACATGACGCTACCCATACCCATCATCAACATTCCGGACCGCTTCAACGTGTTTGAAATCTTCAACACGAAACTGCCTGACCGAAATTCGTCTTTGGAAACGAGATTTGAAACAGGAAACGTGAAGTTCTTTGCCATCAGCCAGGACAACACCCGCTTCATGGAGATATCTGAAGATATCCGCATATGCCTGCAACATAAGTTGCCCTTTTGTCATTTCCATCGCGCCGAACAATTCACAGCGACGACCGCGTCCTGTGTGAAATCACTGTATCTGCGTGAGATCGACGAAATTAACACTCAGTGCAAAGCACGAGTGTCCCTCAAAAGTACCCCGACCGCTTTGGAAGTAGAACGAAACCTTTGGCTGATCACTTCGGGATCAGCGGTGAACATTCAAATGGTTTGTGCTAATGGCACTTCTGAATTCACCACAACCACCCCTGCACAGTTGGTGCACCTGAGCAATGGATGTTCAATTCTTTCCAAGTATTTTCGAATCCCAACGGCCAGCACCAAATCATCCCTTCTGGATGTCAACCATGTGAACTTCCTGCGCTCACAGCTTGCCCAGCTAGTCGAGCTGACCGAGCAGACAATCCGAACCCAGCTGCCTAGCTTAGACAGCAACTCCGACACAGCAGCCCTGTCGATGTTACCGGACCTCGACATCCCAATCTCCCATCTCAGCTATCAACTGCAGACCACACGTGACATCCGCTATCATGCAGTGTTAGGACATTCAGCCTTTGTCACCCCGGTGGTATTGATGTTCGTAGCCACAACAGGGGTTATCATGTACTGTCTGATGCGCCGCAAACAGAGTTCTGTTCCCGTCAACCCAACACCACAACCTTCCACCCTTCAACCCCTCCCGCTCGGTGAAGATATCATCGTCATCCGACCTGGCCCTGGGCCAACATCAACACGACCTGACAATCGGGCGTGACGAGTCCGTCACGCCAGTTGCCGCAGGACCGTCGAGAGGACACGCCACCTCCCGCCGACTACCGCCGACTACCGCCGCCAACAGCAGCCAACATGAGCCACCAGATATCGCGCGTCCTCGCGGCCAGGTGGAGCCGCGAGGGCGTTGAATACCTGGTGGAGTGGGAAGGTCAGCCGACCGAGCAGCGCACATGGGAGCACGGCATCTACATGCCGGACGATCTACTGAGACGACTGGCGATCGCAGGGGACGCCCTCCCCATTGATCGCTACGGGCCGCAAGGGCGCCCTGGACCGCGTGCAGAGAAGCCTGCCACGTATCAGCACCACGAGGAGTGGTGCCAAACCTGCGGCCACTCGCTGCTGCACCACCTGGGAAGCCTCTGCAGGGCCGCCGCCTCATCCGGCCCCTGCGAGGTGGACCAGTCTGCAACGGCCTCACCCTGCACCGGCAACGTGAGCCCACCGCCGGCTGTATCGCCCGAGCCGTCCGACAGTTGGTCCGTTGGCACGGGGCCAGTGGACGCCGCTGTCGGCGACGCCGTCGCTGACAGCGTACCCGATGCCGAGGGCCGTCGAGCTGCCAGCGCGCCGTGCCTGCCGGTTCCCAAGGAGAGCCGCGCCGCAGCCCTCCGCCGAGTGATGTGGCGGTACTACCAATTGCGTCACAACCGGCGCAATGAATAGGAAATAGCATGCGGTGAGATACCGCATAACCGACCAGTGAGTGAGGTCGCCGAGTGTCGCACCCCGGGCGGCATCCAGTCTGAGATGGCAAGGTCGGCCATGCTCAGCTACTTCCCCTTCCCGAACCGGACTGAACATTCACCAGTGTGCGCGCGACAGTGATCGCCAAAATGTTTACGAAAAATTGAATTTGTGTTTAGCTATTAGGAACATTGTTTATTTACTACCATGGATCAGGGAGCGGATAACCCTTACAAACCTCCTAGACTAACCCACGTAGAACTGTATGTCATCTGACATGTATTAAATTGTTGTCGTCTCGTAATTGTCTGTTGATTCGAATGTGATTGTAGAAGGCCGTGATATGTCTGAGTGGAAGCTCAGGATCAATCTGGGAAATGATCCGACCTTTCGGACCTCTAGCTGTGTTGTAAGAGAGTTAGTTTTTGAGCGTCTTGATCCCATATAATTCAGCAATGCCCCTTCGTCATGGCGCGACAAATACCCGGCTCCGAGACCGGCGTCGCCTGTCTGTTGCCTACGTCCGCTGCCACCGCCCCAGCGAGGTCGCCGTTCGTTGGACATTGTACCTTCCCCTCCCTCTTTCCGGGCTAACACCCCGCCAGCGAGGCGCCAGCCCCGTGACCTCTAAACGACCGGCGCGTACCGCCGCCGTCGTTAATGCTAGATGTAACTGTGTTCACATAAAGTTATACGTTTGGCCGTCCCGTAACCGTAATTGATATAATCCCGTAAGCCTTGCGATTGTAAAGTGTACCGTAAACGTAACGCATTGTCACCGCCACTAGAAATAGACTATTTCCCCTTCTAGAAGGCCGTCGACATGGATGTAAGGTCATGGTGTGCTTCTGCGGCCCTTGACCAATCCGTGAGCGGGGGTCTTCCGGCCGCTACCGCCCGTGCGCCCCAAGCCAGTTCAGCTTGAATACTCTTACAGGTCGGACCGCTGCTCCGCGTGCGCGCTTCCCAACTAAATTCAGCTTATAAATTCATAGGAAAGGCAGTATCACGGCTTACCTTCCGAGGAGAACGTACTGTACGGTGTCTGGAGTTCTCGCGTGATCGTGGAGTGCTGCAGTGCAATACAGGGCAGCAAAAGGTACTGGTACTATCGTGACTGGAGTTATCGCGAACAAGAGGTCGCTAGACTTTCGCGTGCCAATAAGGACTTTCCTACATATGCTCTCCGACCCTGACCAATCATTTTGACTGGACCATTGACACCGACATTCATGACAGCGACCACTACCCCATCAAATTAACACCCACATTTTCAACTGCGACCGATACCACACCCAGTTTTATCCCCAGCTGGAAAATTTGGAAGGCAGATTGGACAATATTTCACGAAATTTCACATACTCAATACAACCCCAACATTTCTCCAGTCGAAAACATCAACCCACTTACAAATACACTTTTCGAGGCAGCTTCTACGACTATTCCACTTACCAAACCATTTACAACAAAAAAGCAGTACCTTGGTGGTGTGAAGAATTTTCAAAAGCCATTGCGGTAAGAAAAAGAGCATTTAGAAATGATTTACGACATCCCGATCAAGAAAATGTATTCATCCGTAACCGTGAACGTGCGAGGACCCGCCGCATCATTCGCGATGCTAAGCGACGTTCATGGACCTTATATTTAGAGCAGCTCACTTTTCAAACACCTTTAAGTAAAATATGGCACTTAATCCGACGGTTGTCCGGACGCTTCACATTTAAATCTCTACCGGCCCTCAACATCCACAATCTCACGATTACAGACCCACAAACCATCGTCAATACCATAGCCCATAATAGCTCCGATGAGAACTACCAACCTAATTTCCTCCCAAATGCACAACACACTTTTCACACCAATCTCGAACTGTTTCAATCCGACGATACGGAGGACTACAATGCTTCTTTTCAACTTTCCGAACTGCAGGATGCCATTTTTCTCCGCCAGTAACACTTCAGTAGGGCCTTCCAAATTGCATTATTCCTTCTTTCGACATTTATTTGACCACACAAAACAATGCATCTTAGACACATTTACTTCATTATGGTCAAATCATGTCTTTCCTGAAGCATGGAAACAAGCTATCATTATCCCTATTCCAAAACCCGACAAATATCATAGTAACCCCACTCATTTTCGACCCATTGCACTCACCAGTTGTTTAGGAAAACTTTTTCGAACGCATAGTTATTAAAAGATTGACATGGCACCTGGAAACAAGATCACTTCTATCTTCCTTTCAATGTGGTTTTCGCCGAGGACGCAGTACAATATATTATCTTATTCGGTTAGAGACAGACATCCGCCTAAGCTACAAAAACACCAACACACTGTCGCAGTATTTTTAGACATAAGCAAAGCTTACGATATGGTTTTCAAACCAGCACTCCTCTTCAAAAGTCAACAACTCGGCATAAAAGGACACTTAGCACATTATTTAATAGGTTTCTTATCTGGTTTGCGTAGATTCAACATCAGGTACCGGTCAGCCATTTCCGATCCAGATTTTCTTCAAAACGGACTGCCACAGGGAAGTTGCATATCACCAGCATTATTTAACATCATCATTAACGACCTTTTCGACGACATGCCTGCAAATGTATCGTATTCTCTTTTCGCCGACGGTAGTGCAATTTGGTGCTCGGACAAAAATTACGAAAATTGTTTGATTCGGCTTCAAAATGCTCTAAACAGGATACACGAATGGTCCATGAGGTACGGATTCAATTTTTCGGCTCCCAAATCTGCAACCATGATATTTAGCAAATGCACTCCCTGCCCAAACCCAGAAACACGGCTTCACCTCGGGAAAATTACATCTTTTGTACATTCATTTAAATTTCTTGGTGTTATTTCTGATCGTAGGCTTTCAATGCATAAACACATGAAACACGTCCAGAACAAATGTTTTCACCGACCAAATTTATTTCGCTGCTTTACATCCACCCCATTGGGAGCCGATCGTCACACTCTTTTACAACTATATAAATCCTTAGTGCTCCCCATCATTGAATACGGCTCAGTAGTCTATGCTGGTGCCAGCCCATCCTCCTTACACATTTTAGACACCATTCAAAATAAATTTCTCCGTATCGCACTCGGTGCAATGAGCTACACCAATTATTTCTTTAGAAGCAGAATAGGGAATTTAACCTCCATTAACTCTCCGCAGAATGCAACAAACACCTAGGTACGCCTCCAAAATTCAATTTCATTTAAACCACCCCACACACACGTCATTGCAAATTCTCACAAATTTACATCATCATTATTTAGGTACAGCCGAAAAACGAACTGGTCTCACCATAGCCTCTCGAGTTAAAACATTTTCTGAGCAACTTTATTTCAGTATTCCACCCATTACTTCTATTTCTCCACCAGCTACATCACCATGGCAAATAGTCGAACGACACATTCTGTATCTCTCCACCATTCCAACATCACAGCTTTGTCCAGAATATACTAAATACAAACTTCAGAAATTTTCGGGCCTCGTTATCACCACGTACCTTTCGTTTTTACTGACGGTTCTAAAAAATGCTAAACTTACAGGCAATGCAATAGTTTCTGGGAACATACAAAAAAACAACATCGATTACCAGACGGAACATCAATTTTCATCGCTGAACTACACGCCATCCTCATTGCCCTCCGTTATATTCGCAACCGTTTTCTCTGTCACCCCATGCGCAGCGTCGTCATTTGTTCGGACACCAAATCTGTTTTACAATCTCTTTCCTCACTTTCCTTTTTCACATCATTGCCATATTTATATTTATAGGAATATATATACTTATATATGTATATATGTATATATATATATATATATATATATATATATATATATATATATATATATATATATATATATGTATGTATATATATATATATATATATATACATATATACATATATATATACATATATACGTATATATATATATATATACATAATAACAAAAGGTAGGCTAAGGTCACTGACCGGACATGATGAAATGTGACCTCAAGTACCCTTTGTGTATCAACATCAAGTGACCCTTAGCACTTTGGGACCGTCTAGGGTACTTTTCAACACCACGTTGGAAT
>JAOTOM010004013.1:0-15000 GCA_034440615.1 Ashinkailepas kermadecensis
TTCTCTCTCTCTCTCTCTCTCTCTCTCTCTCTCTCTCTCTTCTCTCTCTCTCTCTCTCTCTCTCTCTCTTCTCTCTCTCTCTCTCTCTCTCTCTCTCTCTCTCTCTCTCTCTCTCTCTCTCTCTCTCTCTCTCTCTCTCTCTCTCTCTCTCTCTCGCAGACAAAGAAAACACAGGTTTAACTTTGAAAAGTAAGTTGGCATGTTCGTCCCCAAAAACGGTTGGCCTGATTTTCGGCTTAGGAAAGAGTACGAAGGACTCAAAAAGATAACGTTGAGATGACTACCGCGCATTTCTTTGAATCATTATGCTCATTGTTGATTTGTGAAGTAAGTATCAATACAACTCAAGGTAGCTTAAGTGAAGTCAGTCCAACGACTGTTCTCATCCTTTACTCGATACGTATTAATAATGTGGAGTTTGAACTGGAACTGGAGCCATCTTGCTAACTGTGGAATTGGAATTGGAGTCCAAATCATCATTGCAATTTGACAATTCTCGATTTGTATGCACCGATTTGGTGTCTTTTTTCTTCAGATGTCACTGCAGTCGACCAGTGGGATTTATCGTTCACACAGCGAGTTGGTACTGGTGCCAATTAACATGGCAGGGACTGTTTATAAGCTTGAGTTGAACGAAGGTCTGAACAGAAGAATAATAACTGGTCAGCACCACCTTAGTTGCTGACTGACGAATAACGCAAATCACTGGGTAATGTACGCTAGTTACGCTGGTTAGCGTACGCTGGTACGCTGGTAGTCATTCAACTACCCATGAATCGTGCACAAACAGACGTTTCCCTTGTCCATGCATTGCTGGCGGAGTCATAAACATGGCGGATAATGTAACGGCAACACGTATAGCATTTCTGCACACAGTTCTCGTGCATTTTGTTCCATGTCACGATGAGCAGCCGGCAGCCAAGTATGACCGGCAGCCAGGAGCCAACAAGCTAATTTTACGGCTCGTCTACACATTATCGTTGCTTCCCGCGTGCCCTTCTTCAATGGATAAGGGTTCGCGGACAATTTTTTTTAAATCGTACCTCGTCCTCTCAGGTGTTTGAATGGGATGATGCATGTCTTTTCCCACTGACAAACGCGTATCGAATGACCGCAATCATTTTCGGTGACATTCCCATTGAAAGTCCTTTGACAATTTATGGTATCATTAATGTGTCACAAACAAACTTATAAACAAGTCGACTTATTCTCGGCAGACCGCGGAGTTGAATTTGATTTAACATGGTTATGCCACTGCATTGAGGCTGTCTCGTGATTCAACCACAGAAAGTGTTGGTGAAGGACGCTCATTAAAGAACATTTCAATCGGCTAGCGCTGGGAAATTCTGCCAAATTCCGTGTGCCAGGATGGGGAATCTGAGGCATCAGGAAGACTTGCGTCACTTGCTGGGAATGCTTTTGAACGGTACCGATTTGCTTCGCCGCCAAGCCGCATCGTGCATAGGTGGTCGCATGGTCTGGCGACTTTTGTCACCATGACCAGTGCATGATGCTATAGCTACGTAATGTTCGTGCATATAGCTACTTGGTGTTCATATGGAACACTAAGTGTTCTACTGTAGCATCACATGTGCCTCTATCCATTCAGAAAACATGAATTGCATTGATATTGGTGACAAAACATTTGTCCATCCGCGTTCCAATTTCCAAACACTTCTAAAATAACCGCACACATTTACGCAGAATAAATACGCACAAACGAAAAGCCGACATGGCGTCACTATTTCGTTATCACCGCCTCCTATCTTATACCGGATGAACGACAAAATATCGATACGCTAAACATCGACCGCAAAACATTGGCACGCAGAATATCGACACGCAAAGTATCGACTCTGCAACATATCGTCTCCGCAGAATATCGAAACCGCAAAATATCAACACCTTGTATGAGAACTACGCAAAATATCAACACCTTGTATGAGAACTACGCAAAATATCAACACCTTGTATGATAACTACGCAAAATGTCAACCCCACCAGCGAAATATCGACTCCACAAAATATTGATACACAAAGTATGAACTAGAAAATAATCGCTTGACAAATGATGGGATGAAAAAATAGAAAGTATTGACATATACAAAAATCGAACGTAATGGAATAGGACAATTGCCTTCAGCCTCCGTCGACCCTCCTCAGTTTATTTCGTTGCTCTTATGAGACGTGAAGCTGGAAATAGGATATTGTTAAAATTTTTGGATGGAACCTCGTGGAGGTCAGCGTCAGCGAGCAATACCTGGAGGAAGCGTCACAATTGTTGTCCATGGGAAAATAAGTGATGTTTTCTGTATTGAACGTAGAATGTGTCTCACAAAGCCTATAATTCACATTTTTCACGGTCGCCTGCAAGGGAACTGAATTTTAATATGCATTTCCTTCGGTACCTCCTTTTCGGATACGTAACTCTGACATGGTAATGGTGTCCTCGCTGTGCGTCGAAGCCACACAATTCGCTTTGCGGGAAGTAACACATTTACCTGTAAAACCCTCAGTAGGTGGTAGATGGGATTCCGACCCATGATGGTTGGGATCTTGGAATCACTAGACGGGACAAATCCCACCTAATCAACATGGTCAATGGGTCAACATGGTCAACATGGTCAATGGGTCCTTGCCAAGTCTGCACAGAGGAAGACCAATCTGAATGACTTATTTTCATCCCAGGCAACGAGAGGAAGAGAGAGAGAGAGAGAGGGAGAGAGAGAGAGAGAGAGAGAGAGAGAGAGAGAGAGAGAGAGAGAGAGAGAGAGAGAGAGAGAGAGAGAGAGAGAGAGAGAGAGAGAGAGAGAGAGGGAGAGAGAGAGAGAGAGAGAGAGAGAGAGAGAGAGAGAGAGAGAGAGAGAGAGAGAGAGAGAGAGAGAGAGAGAGAGAGAGAGAGAGAGAGAGAGAGAGAGAGAGAGAGAGAGAGAGAGAGAGAGAGAGAGAGAGAGAGAGAGAGAGAGAGAGAGAGAGAGAGAGAGAGAGAGAGAGAGAGAGAGAGAGAGAGAGAGAGAGACAGAGAGACAGAGAGAGAGAGAGAGAGGGAGAGAGAGAGAGAGAGAGAGAGAGAGAGAGAGAGAGAGAGAGAGAGAGAGAGAGAGAGAGAGAGAGAGAGAGAGAGAGAGAGAGAGAGAGAGAGAGAGAGAGAGAGAGAGAGAGAGAGAGAGAGAGAGAGAGAGAGAGAGAGAGAGAGAGAGAGAGAGAGAGAGAGAGAGAGAGAGAGAGAGAGAGAGAGAGAGAGAGAGAGAGAGAGAGAGAGAGAGAGAGAGAGAGAGAGAGAGAGAGAGAGAGAGAGAGAGAGAGAGAGAGAGAGAGAGAGAGAGAGAGAGAGAGAGAGAGAGAGAGAGAGAGAGAGAGAGAGAGAGAGAGAGAGAGAGAGAGAGAGAGAGAGAGAGAGAGAGAGAGAGAGAGAGAGAGAGAGAGAGAGAGAGAGAGAGAGAGAGAGAGAGAGAGAGAGAGAGAGAGAGAGAGAGAGAGAGAGAGAGAGAGAGAGAGAGAGAGAGAGAGAGAGAGAGAGAGAGAGAGAGAGAGAGAGAGAGAGAGAGAGAGAGAGAGAGAGAGAGAGAGAGAGAAAGATATATATATATATATATATATATAGGGAGAAATAGAAATACAAATTTAAACAAGAAGCATGCTCCCCAGTGACCCTCTCTATCTCTCTTTCTATCTCCCTCTCTCTCTCCCTCTCTATAAACATATATATATATATATATATATATATATATATATAGATATATATAGATATATATATATATATATATATATATATATATATAGATATATATATATATATATATATATATATATATATATATATATATATATATATATATATATATTCGATCCCTCTCCCTGTCTCTCTTCTGTAGCTTCATTCCATCTCAACGATGCATATCGGCGTTAGTGCAGATATTCCTCACACCGGCGGCTCAAACGAAGTGGAACATGTTACGAGATCATACACTTTGGACTCAATCTGCGAATAGCTGGAAAGTCAACCATGGACAACCATGAAATTATGACAAGACAAGATGTCATGACATGACAAGACATCACATCACAAGACACATTACATAACATAACACGGACGTGACATCAGCGGTACCAAACTTTAGGGACGTCTTCTGGTTGTATGTTTTTATATTTGTCTGCTTGCCTGCTTATTTGGTTGTCCGATTGGTTCCATGGTTGTTTGATGACTTACCTTCCTAGTTTTCCAATTGTCTCCTTGGTTGTCTGGTGCTTTGGCTGTATGGTTGGCTGGTAGTCCAGCTGTCTGGTTGTCTGGTTGCTTGATAGTTTGTCTGCTTGGTCTTCTGGTAGTTTTGTTGCATGGTTGTCTTCTGGTTCAGTCTGTCACACGTCATGGCATTGAGAAGTCAAGCGAGAATCGCTTGAGTTGGCACCCCTCGGATAGTGAGAATAATAAATACTCGTGAAAGGCATCTTGGCAGAAATGGTTCACAGAGTGCGGATCAGGTAACAATCCTTCGAATGCTTGAATAATTACTCTATGACAATGCTTGAATGATAACCATACTTCATGTTGCGAATTTTGATCTTATCTCTTTTAGATTCGTGCGAAATTGCATAAATATCAGACATTGCTGATAGCAATGAACATCGGCAGGAATTTTTATTCTCATTATGTGGAAGAAAACGATATGCATAATTTCATATAAAAGAAATGGAGCGTGTACCGTTCATAGGTTGTCGACCACTATATCGGACAATACGCAATAATAGTTATCGATCGTTATATCAGAACAGAGCACAAGAAAAGCGCAATAAAAATGGTTTTGCAGCATGACTTAAGGACAGACTTTGATTGCTTTCGACCAGTTCACGCTCTTTAGAAAATGTCAGAGCTGAAGCAAACGCACTACTGCTGCATACAGTTCCCGTCAAAGATGGAATCAAATACGCAGACTGTTGAAATGCAGCCACCTGATCATTTATTAAAACACGAGGTCACAGGTCACATATCGAATCCAGTCATTCAGATGACGTGAACTAGTCTAGTTACCCAGCAGACTGGCATCGTCAATTTCATTACACTGGGCGAATTTTGCATACAATAGTCAATGAAGCAGCGGCGAGACTAGTTGTGACAGGTTGTAAATTATCAGCCGAGACTAGTTGTGACAGGTTGTAAATTATCAGCCGTTGAAGCGTCGGCGCGTCCTTTGAGCATGCGAGTTGCACTCCTCTGCAAGTTGCACAACACATGTTCATCACAGCCGTGGGGATACTGCCGTACGATAGCATCAGGTGTTTGTTCAGATATCACGCGATATCTATGCCAAGAGTAGCCAAGGAGAGTCTCCATATCGCACATCCGACGATACTTTAGCCTACTGAGACAACACATTTGAGATGCGGAGATAGCACAATTGACGACTATGCCTTTACCTTTTCAGCATTAGTGCTTGCAGGCAGCACCTACTTAAACTTCCCGCAGTCTTGCCTTCCAATACATAGCAAAAATGAGACAGGCTTACGGCGGCACTGGCTAAGGCAAGAGGATGACCGGCACCGATCCAGTTCTGTACCGTTGGCACCGTTGACCGGCACCGATCCAGTTCTGTACCGTTGGCACCGATCCAGTTCTGTACCGTTGGCACCGTTGACCGGCACCGATCCAGTTCTGTACCGTTGGCACCGTTGGGCCGCCAGTGGGTGAGATCCCTTGGTCGTAATGGATGCTCAACCGAGGAGTCGTATTTCAGGATGTTTTTGCTCTGATTCTCGGCCGTAAAGAGTGAACAGGATCGCATTCCTGGCGCTGTCCCTCCGGTTTATGACACTCCGAATCAAATTGTTATGGCCCCGGCCATACATAGGCAACGACTGAAGAGGCTTTATGATTTCGTAGTGCGGATTGATTGCGATAAAAGTCATCGTGCACGCGGCGGGGTTCGTTGCTCCCCCGGCTGTGCGCCCAAGCTGTGGGTGGCAGCCATCAGCGGAATTTATCGCCGCATCCCATACTCTCCATCCAAGGTAGTCCCATCAATCCCATTATCAAGAACTAGGGCACTGCCTCTTGATTAGGAGGCAGAATGTTTCATTTGCGTACATGCTATTATGGCAATGTTTCGGTGTGAATGAAAGATTAGCTAATGCATTCCCTTGTATGCGAAATCCCAAAACATATATATTTTTCCTTCACTTCCTGCACACGGTATGCCAAGAATAGACATGTTTCCAAGCGCGCTTCCATGCTTACATGCACATGTCTTCTTGGTGTCGCAGTGACTTATATTCGTTGTTCGATGCGCAGTGACTGACCATGAATATTGGCTCAGCGAATATTCATCTAAGTGTATTTCTAATTTATCCTCTGATTTGCGGATTGGATAACATTTCCTGTGACGTCACAGCCCCTGGGCACGTGAGAAGGCGACTACTGAGTGGATGCGGTGATCATATGATCCGAACTTAAAGTATCGATGGGTAGGCGACACACACGGTGCATGCATCTGCATGGACGACCGATATTTGCTACTTCAAACGATTGAACGCTTCGTCATTTAACTGAACACAGTATAAGTGCTAGACAAAGTTGGATTTGCAGTTTTGAATCCTGGATTTGGAGAGGATAGTTTTCGAGCCATCAACTTCAGAAAGGATATTTGTATTTTGTTTGCAACATCGGGAGCTCCTTCTGATCCTCCCATGGCTTTAGACTCCTACCTTTACTTATATACTGAAAATAACGGGACCAGGAATAACAAAAGGACTGAATCACATCCAGGAATGTGAGATACTCCGCTAGTCTTATTAGGTATAAACCCAGTGAGCTATTATTGGAAGAAAAACGTAGTATATGAGTATACATACTTGAACATGCTTCACAAAGGAACCCACATGCTTGGACATTCTTCACAAATTTAATACAGCGTTTGCACGACGCCATTGTCAAACATTCAACTTCAACTGACATTCAACCTTTCAGCGACAAAAAGAAGAGAGGACGGACTGTTCCGGGCAGGAGTACATTCTGGATGACAAAATATGGGATGGATTTTTTTTTCTAGCTCAGACATTATTTCTTCTTTTTTATACTCGGAGAGGCTCTTATTCCCTTCCAACATTATCCATGCTGACCAGAGAAGCCGCGCAGCCAACCACCGATGGCCAGAGAAGCTGTGTAGCCAACCGCCGATGGCCAGAGAAGCTGTGTAGCTAACCGCTGATGGCCAAAGAAGCCAACTGCCCATGGTTCAGAGCGTCCACGCTAATACATACGTATCCCCACACTCAGCTTCATAAACGGTCGCCTGGGAAATGACATTAACCAGGGTGGAAGCAATTCAGGCTGCAGATGCATGCCTGGCGCGTTTTAGTTCTGCTCGTCATCGACACACCGAGGCGCTCTGCAGACTGCCAACGGACCCATATGAATGGTGGCGAATACTGCCGATGTAATTGGGAGCCGACGGTGTGATCTGTTTACCAAGGTATCTGGGTAATTAATCATTCAGTCGTTCAGAGTCTGAAAGCCAGCAACTAATGAGACAGTGACACGCGGCTTTCGCGAGGCTCTTGCCAGAGTGGGCATGAGCCCGGCCGCACGCCGTGTGCCTATGCTGGCGGGACCGCCCAGTGTTTTTCGCGAGGCTCTATGCCAGAGTGGGCATGAGCCCGGCCGCACGCCTGTGTGTCTATGCTGGCGGGACCGCCCCCCTCTTCCGCGAGGCTCTTGCCAGAGTGGGCATGAGCCCGGCCGCACGCCGTGTGCCTATGCTGGCGGGACCGCCCCCCTTTTTTTTCGGGGGGTTTTTCCGAGGGGGGGCCCCGCCGTGTGCCTATGCTGGCGGGACCGCCCAGCCTCTTTTCTTCGCGATGGGCTCTTGCCGCACGCCGTGTGCCTATGCTGGCGGACCCCCCCCTCTTTCGAGGCTCTTCAGGGTACCCGGCCGCACGCCGTGTGCCTATGCTGGCGGGACCGCCCCGCCTCTGTTTCTTTCGCGAGGCTCTTGCCAGAGTGGGCATGAGCCCGGCCGCACGCCGTGTGCCTATGCTGGCGGGACCGCCCCGCCTCTGTTCTTTCGCGAGGCTCTTGCCAGAGTGGGCATGAGCCCGGCCGCACGCCGTGTGCCTATGCTGGCGGGACCGCCCCGCCTCTGTTCCGCCGGGTGCCTATGCTGGCGGGACCGCCCCGCCTCTGTTCCGCCGGGTGCCTATGCTGGCGGGACCGCCCCGCCTCTGTTCCGCCGGGTGCCTATGCTGGCGGGACCGCCCAGC
This sequence comes from Ashinkailepas kermadecensis, assembly GCA_034440615.1. Taxonomy (NCBI): domain Eukaryota; kingdom Metazoa; phylum Arthropoda; class Thecostraca; family Neolepadidae; genus Ashinkailepas; species Ashinkailepas kermadecensis. The sequence continues at coordinate 8,257 of JAOTOM010004013.1, forward strand.
CTCTGTTCCGCCGGGTGCCTATGCTGGCGGGACCGCCCAGCCTCTGTTCCGCCGGGTGCCTATGCTGGCGGGACCGCCCAGCCTCTGTTCCGCCGGGTGCCTATTCTGGCGGGGCCGCCCCGCCTCTGTTCCGTACTAATTTTGTCACGATCCTGAACCAGAAGCAGATTCACGGCGGAGATCGTGTGATAGAAACAAAGGTGAGGTGACAGAGGACTGTTTTTCTACCCGCGGTGTGATCACACGGAGGTATTATGAGGTGTCTCAGTCACGACTGCCGGGTGAAGGCTCCTGTCGAGCGACAGTTCACAGCGACACATGATCTCTTCTCCATCAAGTCTCGCTGTGATTAGGGAGCCATTCAGGGCCGCGTTGCGGCTGCTAACACGACACACGGGGTGGTTATGTACTGTAGTTGCAGCCGAACCGATGATAACGCACGCAGGTCGTGTACTACACATCCCGGCCGACAGTGGTGCACGGTGTCGAGGTCACACCAGCGCCAGCCGGCCATGCTCGCGCCGTCACTCTAGCACCAGCGAGCACTCCTCACTTGCTGAGTCGGCCTCCGGGTATCCCAGACACAAGGGACTTCCGCTCGATGCTCCGAGAGACACGTGACCTGACGACCATCCAGATTCGGTGCTACCATCTGGCTGATGGAACCAGGTCAACAGGCAACTATGTCCAGGTTGACGCTGAAGATGATCGAGTCCGACGCGATTACTCTGCACATCAGCTGACGAGGGCTACATCAGCTGACGAGGGCTGCATTTTTCTGACATAATATCGCATGCATGAACACACAGATAGCTATGGAAATGTAGCCCTTGGCTTTAAGCTTGTGATATATGGACAGCAATCCAGGGACTGCTTGCGATCCACTATGCTCAGAAACGATACACCCTGGAAATGACCATTACCACACGTTCGCTTGCGAGCGTGACAGTTCGAATGGTTTCTTGCTAGTGAAATCGTCGGAATGGGACTACAGTTGGTCAGGCTAGCCAATCCCGAACGCATTCAGTGAGGAGTATTGCCGAAACAACGACCCAATCATGGGACGGCGCTCGTCGGCTTATAGAGCCGTCTGTCCACCATTAAATCCATGACATAGATCTATCAGACATACGTGCGATATGGCGCAATTATTTTGCAATATTTCAACAATATTTGTGGGAGCTAATTACGGGTGGAGTTAGTTCAGATACGCTTCGACACGATGCGAAGAAGATTGGTTCGGTGAAATGCACGCGATTCGCCATCTCGTGGCGGATACCGAGGTAGTCATGAAGTGGGTGGGAAATTGGATCAGGCACAACGTGATCACGATGGAAGAATTCCATTGAAAGCTTCAGGATGGGAAGCGCATCGACGGTAGTGTTAATCTGCAGTCACAGTAACAGATACTTTGGAATAACTTGGTACGTGCTGGACGACAGTGGAGAGGGGCATAGGGAGGAAAGTCTGAGACAGAGGTTGTAAATAGCAAATACTGTGGAGTGACTTGGTACATGCTAGAGGATGGTGGGGGTGGGCATAGAGAGATAAGAGTCACCTTCAGACCCTATCTACCACCAGCAGATCCAGATATATTTGGCACATACAACTCTGTGACTATCTGTTGCTCTGGTCAGGATAAAGGATCAAATCCTTGTCTCCCAGGTTCGATATAATTGCTTTTCATTGGCGCAATGGTTCAACTTCCAGTGTATTTATATGTTCCAAGCATTAAGGCAAACGACCTAGAGATTTGGTGAATAAGAAAATTGCAGGATTTCATGAAAATATTGAGCATACTGGGAGTGGATATTGTCATCATGGTCCCAAAATATGGATATCCTTACGCCATAACAGCAGAAGGACTCCACCATTCAATGCTTTAACTTTTCAATTACCATCGCAGTTTATTTCACTGCACACTAAATGATGTGCTGTTCCACTGTGCAGCTATTTATCGTTGTTGTTTTGTGCTCTTGACTGATCAACCAGGCCAGAAACCATTAAAGTTAGTTCATTTATTCAGTATGGTTACCTGACATTTGGCGATCGCTTGCCGTGCCCATCCCCATATGCCACCGCAATAAAAAAAAATCAGAATCATGTGAATCATTCTGATTTTCTCTCCCCGCAATGCCGGGTTTCACAAAATATCAATGTGATCACCCAAAATCAATATCAATATAATCCATGAACAAAATGAAGCGGAATAATTATACTGGGGGGAAATAATAGCTTGACGAATATCTCTGCTCGTCCTGGAGAAACGCCACACGGGATTTTTCAGAACTACGAAGATGTCACTTTCCGATTCGTCCCTCTCTCGCTCTCTCTCAGTACATTATGTTGCTGGTTTTCAACCTACTTCTTGCATCATTCGTCATGTAATCCCTGACTCCCTGTGTTCTTCCATTTGTTTGATCATATTTTAATCTTTCAGTTGCCATGATTCGAACCATGAGATCGATTAAATAATAGTTGGGTGATCTCGAATCAAGAGTGAGATACTCATCCGGTGTTCTATCATGCATATCTTGTTTGTGAAACTTTTCTGAACTTTCTCCCTTTCTCACTGTACATATCCCTTCATTTTCGTCGTGTTGTTCATCGTGACATACTGCTTCCTCCCGCCTCTTCCCATTTCTTGCTTGTTTTCACCTATATCCCAGCTTAAAGCTTGTATTTACGCGTGACCGACGCAGTCGATGCGCCCTTAAACTCCCTTATTCCTCCTTTTTCCGCCCCTTTAGGCAGTTTTCTTAACTTCTCTGCTTTATTTCACTCCCATTATCTTTTCTTCCAGCATATTTTGCAAGGATTCCTTGTAAAGTCATAGCAACCTCATGTGTCAGAGCATGCCGTTCTACCAGTATATCTCTAGTGTATACCTTCCTTCACCGCTCCTCCGGCGCCAGCTGTCACACCGCTCCTTCTAGTGCCAGCATAAAATGCTGAGCCACCGCTGCACCGCCACCAGTTGTCACACCGCTCCTCTATACATTCACAAGTATTTGAGAACTACGGGCAGTTTCGAATACTACTGGAAGTCTTCATCCGAGCACCACAAATTCCCAAATGCGAACCTCAGGGTTCTCAAGAGACGACATCGACACCATCCCAGTATAGGAACACCAAAAGTCACTAGACGCGTTCGGCAATGGGCCTTTTTTCTGCAGTGGACCACCGGTGGCCTTGCAGGCAAGTTCATAGAATTCAAATAGGAATTCTTGCAACACAAACCGTTACTAGCTACGCTCCAAGAAATTCACTTTCGAGATTCTGACTCCACTTGGAACAAAATCCCAGATTACACTTGGCACGTCGACAACGTAAACGGCCCACATAGGAAATGTGGTGCAGTCATACTCATTGCAAACATCATACCTCATCGTCGAGTAACGTTAAATACTCCCCTGAATTGCGTAGTAGTCAGCCTCAAAATTGCCTATTGCCAAACCACTGTCATCTTACTATACATTTCACCGTCAGCTGAAACCCCCACACCACAGGAGCTGAGCGACTTGTTGCTTCAGGCTCCTCCACCAGTTCTCATTATGGGAGACTTTAATGCTGCTAAACACCTCTCCTGGGGAAGCGAACAGACGGACACCAGAGGGCGAGAAATTCACCAGTTTATTTCGGACCACAACTTAGTACTTCTTAACACCGGGACCGCCACCCACTACAACCCGACCTTAGGAGGATCGGACAGTTGCATTGACTTAACGTGCTGCTCCCAACGACTAAGCTCACTATTTGACCGGTCAGTTTCACACGTTCCCGGACTGAGCGACCACCACCCAATCACAATTAAGCTCAGCACGAACGCTATCCACCACACTAAACTATTTAGACAACCTTGGAACTTGAAAAGAGCGGACTGGGCCAAATTCGTGGATCAGGTGGACCTCAACTCAACAACTTCAGAGACCAGTTCAATCGAGACAATACTAAGGGCCATCAACTCAGCAGCACGAGACTCAATCCCAAAAAGTAACAAACGTAGAAAAAAGGCATCTACGCCATGGTGGACCCTGGACTGCCAAAAGGCAATCGCCGCGCAGCGCAGTGCCCACAAGCAATTCAAAAGCTGCGCGTGCGAAGCACACCTATCAGCATACAGACAATCTCAAAAACACTGCCGGCACACAATTCGAACAGCACGCCAAAACTATTGGCAGTCTTTTGCCTCTCAATTCAATAGATTCACCCCTACCGGCAGAATCTGGGGCTAGATTAAGCGTTTCAACCTGAAACGCCCACCACCGTGCCCCTTCCCCAGCTGACGGTTAAAGGACAGCACATCACTGACCCACAACAAGTCGTAGACCACTTTAAACTACACTACGCCAGCGTATCTGACAACAGCAGCTACGATACCACTATAGTAAGCGCTCTAGACGCCCTTTCCTCCAAATACAATTTTAGCTCTATCAATAAAGAAATCTACAATCAGTCGTTTACTATGCACGAATTACACCTTGCCCTCAGCAAGTGTGGAAATACGTCGGTTCAGTGATAAATTTGTCGTGAAATAGGGTGGAATATACCACTTAATGAACACTGAATAGACATCCTTCCCAAAGAAGTATCGCCATCGTGCTTCTTGGTGCATGTTTGTGAAGTCTGCGTGCCTCGTTCCTAACTGTATCCCGTTCACAAGTATCATAATTTTGCTCACAATCACGGATCCTGGATCGTGATGAAGAACGAAGAAGAAGCGCAATTTCAGGTGAAGAGATTACCTATGATGTGCTATGTTACACAATGCCAGTTTGTAGCATAGGTGTTTGCATTGTTATCGTTGATATCGGTATCTCCAGATAAGGTGCCTTTCAAAACACGCAACACGGGAACAGTCATATGTATGCAATTATCTCAAAACTAAGTTTGCAGGACTTACACGATTATAAATACCATTACCTCCATTGCGATGTCGACATCATGCTGTTCTCGTTTCGACATCTCACACCTAACGAGAAACCATTATTTTAACGCTGTCGGTTGGACCGGGCGACCTCTATTACCAGTTTATTAAACGTCTTAGCAAAAATTCCCTAACGTACCTACTAGCGGCCATAAATGAACTGTACCAAAGCGACACGTTTCCCGCATCCTGGCGGGAGAGCGTAGTCATTCCATTGCCAAAGCCGCACAAAGATCACTCCACCCCAAAAGGTTATAGACCCATTTCACTTGCTAGCTGTGCTAGCAAGTTGGTCGAGCGCATAGTCAACACACGATTGAGGAAATTTCTGGAACACAACGACCTGCTCGACGAATTTCAGTGTGGCTTCCAGCGTCAAAAATCAACTACAGACAATCTCATTAGATTAGTGCATGACATAAAAAGTGGTCTACGCATCAAACGCACAACAGTAGCTGCCTATTTGGACATCACTGCCGCATTTGACCGAGTACACAAATCCGCACTGACACGCAAACTCCACAAGATGACACATGGCACACTTCATTCTCAACTTCCTTAGAGACAGGACCCTTAAGGTCCGATGTGGCAGTGTCACATCAAACATCACAACACAGGAGCAGGGCCTGGCTCAGGGGAGCGTGCTCTCACCGAGCCTCTTCATCACCATGATCAACGACATACTTGCTGACCACACTGACAATTCACTTCAATACTCACTTTTCGCTGACGACGTAGCCACTTGGACAACATCACAATGCGTCCTTAAAGCTGAACAAAAAAAAACATTCAAGGAAGACTAGACCACATTGCAAAGTGGTGCAAAACTTGGGGCTTCACCCTGTCCGCAGAAAAATCGGTCACCGTCCCATATAGTCGTCTCCGCTCCACACCCAAAACTCTACTTAAAATCGATGGTAAAGCCATCGAACAGGTGAAGACCTTCAAGTTCTTAGGAGTACATTTAGACGAAAAACTCATTTTCAGCACCCACACCACCTCCATCTCGAAGCGATGCGCGAAGCGCGTCGACATACTCCGTGCACCTGCAGGCACAAACTGGAGCGGAGACAGGAAAACACTTCTGCGACTCTACACATCAATCATACGACCCATCCTAGAATACAACAGCATCATTTTTGCCGCTATTTCAAAAAGCCACAGCCAAAAGTTAGAAATCATCTAAAACAGATGCATCAGAGCAGCCGCAGGTGCCCTCAGCACCACACCGATAGTCAGTCTTCTAGTGGACTCAAGCACGCCCCCACTCCACTTCAGGAGGACACAACAGCTGTGGCGCTACCACATCAAAATCAAATCCATAAAAAAATCATCCGGCACAGCGCTGCTTTACGCCTGACAGATACAAGAGACGATTTGGGCGCGAACTTCCACCATATAGCATTCAAATTGCTACGGCTCTCTCAGATCTTAACCTCACAATGTCAGCCACTGCAGCTCGACCGCCCACTAGGCCATTCTGGACTCTCAGTCAACCAAAGGTCGAGTACTTGCTCTCGGAGAAGAAGTCCACTATCACATGGGCGGACATTTTTGGCATCTTCCACAAGTTCGCTGATGACAACAATCCCAAAGCACTCGTATTCACGGAAGTGGTCCGGCTGGTGCCGTAGGGGGTGTAGAGTGGGGTGTATAGTCGGGTCATCGCCGTTCGTGAACATTGCAAGAATGCTGCTTACACATATATACACTGCTTTGGGCCTCTTTTTTGTTTGTTAAATGTTTTTTTTCTCTGGTTTTCGCATTTTATTTGTTTTTTGGCTTGTTTTCTCCTTTTGTTTTGTTTTGTTGTTTTT